>PVLC010033642.1:0-17392 GCA_004027655.1 Graphiurus murinus | reverse complement strand
TTTGCGGTACTGGGGGTTGAACTCATGGGCATTCTACCTCCGAGCTACACCCCCAGCCCTATTTTTTATTCTTTATTTTGAAACCGAGTCTCACTAAGTTGCAGAGTGCCTCACTAGGTAGCTGAGGCTGGCCTCGAACCCGGATCCTCCGGTCTCAGCCTCCCGAATGCTGGGATTACAAGCGTGCGCCACCACGCCCAGCTATTCTTTATTTTGAAACAGGGTCTCACTAAGTTGCAGAGGGGCTCACTAAGCAGCTGAGGTTGGCCTCGAACTCCGATCCTCCAGTCTCAGCCTCCCAAATGCTGGGATTATAAGCATGCGCCACCATGCCCAGCTCCAATTTCATTTTTGATTTTGTATCTTTGCCCAGGATACTCCTTCACCTATCAGAATTCTCTTCCAGTATCTTCATATATCTAAATCATACCACTCTTTTTCTTTTATGTGGTGCTGGAGACAGAACTGGGGCGGGGGGTTCTACCTCTGAGCTACACCCCCAGCCCTATTTTATTTTTATTTGAAACAGGGTCTTGCTAGGCTGAGGAGACTCTGACTACTTGTGTCTGTCTTCCAACCTGTGATCCTCTTATCTCAGCTTCCCAAGTACTGAGATTACAGGCGTGCACCACCACACCCGGCTAAATCATACCACTCTTGAAATTCTCAAGCTTTAGAATGTGTAAGGATCATCAGGTGTGCTCAGTAACCACAGGCATTCTGATTCAGTGGGGCTGAGTAGAGCACAGAAGAACCTGCATTTTTGGCAAATACACATGTGACTTCTAGGCCAGATTCCACTTTGAGAAATGGGGCCTCAGGATCTGACCTAACTGTCAACTTATTTGCGAACATTTCCTTTATTATTGCAGCCCTATTTGTCACTTTCGGCATTTACATTCTGTTCAACTTTTAGTCACTTAACTATGTGACTAATTTATAATTACTTAACTCATAAGTAATCAGCATGTTGTAAATACGGACTGAATTTGTGTGTGTGTGTGTGTGTGTGTGTGTATGTGTGTGTGTGTGTGTGTGTGTTACTGGGGGTAGAATTCAGGGGCATTATATCTCTGAGCTACACATACACACACACATATTTTTTAAACAAGGTCTTACTAAGATGTGGAGGGCCTCACTAAATTGCTGAGGCTGGCCATGAACCTGCTATCCTCCAGTCTCAACCTCCCAAGTACTGAGATTACAAGTGTGTGCCAGGATACTTGGCTAGGACAGCACTGGTTTATAACAATCTCCTGCTTTTTTTTTTTTTTTTTTTTTTTTTGCGGTACTGGGGATTGAACTCAGGGGCATTCTACTTCCGAGCTATACCCCCAGCCCTATTTTTTATTCTTTATTTTGAAACAGGGTCTCACTAAGTTGCGGAGTGCCTCACTAGGTAGCTGAGGCTGGCCGCGAACCCGGATCCTCCGGTCTCAGCCTCCCGAATGCTGGGATTACAAGCGTGCGCCACCACGCCCGGCAATCTCCTGCTTTTTAATAGCTGTCTTGTAGGAAGTCTCGCATTCTGGCTGTTGCAGGAGGCCAGGCATGGAGAGATCCTGACCTGGAGACCAGGTTGGGAAGGAGAGTTTATTTCTGCCAGCAGGACCCAGAGGACTAAGGTCCTAAAGCTGAGCCCTGAATGGCATCAGCATACAGATTACATAGCCTCAGGGCAACTGGGCAGGTCTCCATTGGTTTGACAGGTGTGGAAGCTTGGGTTAGGTTTTAGTTTCTCTTCCTGAGACTGATTTCCTCTAACTACTCCCATGTGGGACATGCATTTGGTGGGAGCCTGGGTAAAGGAACTGAATTCTAGATGGAGAAAGTTTCAGTGCCATCTTAGGATCCTGCCTCATTCCCCCCTTTGAGACTCCAATCATAACTGTGTGTGTGTGTGGTATTGAGGATTGAATCCAAAGGCATTTTACCTCCGAGCTACACCCTCAGCCTTATGTATATTTGGAAACAGGATCTTGCTAGGTTGATGAGGGTCTCACTACTTGCTAAGGCTGTCCTCGAACCTGCGATCCTCCTGTCTCAGCTTCCCAAGTACTAGGATTATAGGTGTGCACCACCACACCTGGCCAGGGTCTCATATTTTGAACACCCACTTAAGGAAAAGGGGTCATCCACAATAGTCAGGCGGTGGTGGCCTGTGAGATACTGTTCGAGACTGCCAGCAAGAAGGGATTGGAAGGGTGTGGCCTGGCTTGTTTTGGATAATCCCAACAAAGTCCAGATGATGAAGAATATCCTCAGGCTTCCGCCATGAATAGACCAGTCAGCTCTGGGTGAGATGGAGCAGGGCCTCTTTCGCAGGGTCAGATGGCAGGGGTTGTCAGGGTCCATTGTAGCCTCCCACAGCTGTTCAGGGCTGCCCTTTTGAGGTGGCTGTGATGGATCCAAGCAGCTATGCTGTTTACTTTTGCAGCTGTGGGAGTAGTTAATATAATAGGAAAGGGTTCCTTCCACCATGCTTTTAGAAGAGTCAGGTTCTAGTCTTTTACCCACATTGAGTCCCCTGGCTGGAAAGGGTGCATGGGAGAGAACTTATTGAGACCCTATCTAAGACCCACATGGAGAGCTTTTGGGTAATTTTTCCTAGCCTAGTTGATGCAACTCAATCTCCCCACATTCTCACAGCCTCCCAGGGAGAGACTGCAATATGTGGGGAGGCTGGGCATACAATACTTCATAGAGCGAGTACCCTGTTTAGTGAGCGCACACCCAACTGTAAACAGTACTAGGGGCAGGGCCTGTACCCAGGTGAGTCTTGTTTCTTGACAAATCTTTCCCAGAACGAAGTTTGATTTTGATAGTTTCCCCAAAGTATTACATAAGTTTGTATATAAAATTGCACAGTATCCAGAACCCAAATTTTCAGCAACCTGGACCCAAAGTCAAAGCAAATTCCACATTGTTTTCTTACAATCCATGGACCCAAATAAGTTATTAGACTTTAAGAAGCCCAAAGCATTTCAAAGCATTCAGCTGTTTCCCTTTATTCAATTAATCTTTAAGTCCTTTATAGATTACCCCTGAAAACTGAAAGACCAGATTATCATTGTTAACATCTAAAGCCACTTTTTTCCCAGAGAAACCCTAACAACAATGAACCTTAATTCACATAGGGCACCATGGTTTACAAACCATGCTTGATTCTCTGTCACAGAAAGCTCTGTAGAACACTTCCTGATCTCCACCATCTTGCTTTTCTTCCTCCCACTATTGCAGGCAGGGGCAGAGATGTCACCTCAGCACATGCTTGCTTGGCCCCTCTTTGTCCGTGGCATTGACTAGTTGGCCATGGGGAGACAGCCTCAACTCCCACCAAGGGCACAGGAAACTCTATCGGGAGCTCCCCGGCACCCCTTGTGCTCTCTTGATTGCTTTCTTGCCTTTCATTCATACGTGATGGCTGCAGAGCCCTGGGAGAATGGCAAGGAGGAGACTACTAATGGATTTTGTGGTCTCCAGGAAGGTGAGCCCCTCTCAGCCAACATTCCCAACTCCAACAGAGGGGGGTTCCCTCAGAGGAAGACACTACAAGACTTTCATGAACGTTAATGGCTTTTACCAGATAGCTTGTGCCTAATATTTGAGGGCTCAGAAGTCCCTGGGTAGAGAATGAAAAGGGAAGTGTAACACTGTTGGGCCATGGTGGATGCAGGGAACCAGCGGGGCCTTTCAGTGCTATCTGGGAGTAGCCCAGACCAAGCACCAGCAACTGCATACCACCAGTCTCCAATGTCCACATGAGACACTTCCACAGAGGAATAAAGAAGATGGGCACTTGTCATTCAATGGTGTCACCTAGTATATATATATTTTGGGCAGTCCTGGGGATTGAACCCAGAGGCATTATACCTCCAAGCTATACCCCCAGCCCTATTTTTTATTCTTTATTTTGAAACAGGGTCTCACTAAGTTGCGGAGGGCCTCACTAAGTAGCTGAGGCTGACTGCACACTGGGATGGGATCCTCCAGTCTCAACCTCCCAAGAACTGGGATTACAAGTATGCACCACCACACCCGGCGTGTCAACTAGTATTCATGAGTGTGAGGACCCAGTAGGGCACAGGGATACAGAGGTGTTGCCCAAGTGTCAGTTTGTCTGCCTCCTGGGTGAGTAGTACCATTGTGGCCACAGCTCACAGGCACAACAGCCAACTAGCCACAAGCCTATCCAGCTGTCCCGAGAGATAAGCAATGGGTGTTCCCACGGTCTGAGCTTCTGTACTACGGCTCTGACTGCAGTTTTCTTCCTTTCTGAGCTAAATCTGGGAGTCCTAGCACTGGAACTTCTTGTGCTTTAGAAGCTTGAACGCTGCCTGTTGGTCCTTTTCCCTTTTTTCCCCCTCTTTGTGGCTTTGTATAAAGGCGTAGCAATCGCAGTAAAGTTAGGGACCTAGAGCCTGAAGAACCCCACAGATCCCAGGAATTCTCTTAAGGCTCTCCTGGAGGTTGGCACTGAAATGTCTTGGACTGCTTCTTTTCTCCCCGTTTCTAAAAGTTGCTCTCCTCGTTGACTCCCTCTCTGTATCGTCTGCAGCAAAGCTTCCCAATACTCCTGGAGGCTCACCGTATCTTGTGGGTTGTTGGGGTCCTAGTTAGGATTTTCTGTGGGCAAACAGTCTAGCATATGCCACTGGGTCCACAGTTCCTGAGAGGGCAGTTTTCTCAACCCACCGGGTAAGCTGCCTGGAGGACTCACCACCATCCCTCCATATTGAAGAGAGTGAGAAGCAGCTGCCTGCAATCTGCCCAGGTAGGGTTTCAAGTCTGACAGATGGACTGGATCAAATCCACAAGGCCCTAAGGTTTTTCTGAATAGGAGGGAGTGTGATGCTTCTAGTTAAGGAGGAATGGCTGATCTACTAGAGTTGGCTGCCCTGGGACCACCTGTCCATCTGCATCTATTGCTCCTAGTCTGCATAATTCCCACAAAGGAAATTACAGGGGGTAGATTCAGGGTTTATGGGACTGGTGGCCCTGGGGTCCCCTTAGGAGCTGGGAGCCAACAGCTGAATTATTGGCCCTTGAAGACGGTGTAGTGGGCATAGATGCGATGGCCACTCAGTCCGCAGGGTTGTAGGATGGTGGCATTTCGGCTCCTCAGGGTCTCCAACCAAAACTGGTGCCTTTTCCAGCAGTTTTGTCTGTCCCTGGCTACTAGAACTCTGGAGACCCGACCCCTCAGCTGGGAGTGGGGGGGGGGGGGGGTGACCAATTGGAGAAAAGCAAGCTGAAATAGCCACCTGCCCAGCTGTTCAGACAGATGCACAGGACTGCAATAAGAATAAAGATCCTACTTATGCTACAAGTCCAGATAAACCCAGGAAGACAGACAAAAAGGAGACTCTAAAAGTGGTCATTAAAAGTGTCTGAACTAGAGCTGGGCGTGGTGGCACACACTTGTAATCCTAGTACTTGGGAGGCTGAGACTGGAGGATCAGGCTCCAGCTACTTAGTGAGGCCAGCCTCAGCTACTTAGTGAGGCCCTGTTTCAAAATAAAGAATAAAAAATAGGACTGGGGATGTAGCTCGGAAGTAGAATGCCCCAGTACTGGAAAAAAAAAAAAAAAAAAGTGTCTGCACTTTGGTGTGGCTTACTGATCACACACAGGAAACAGTGACATCAAAAACCCAGTGACAGCACAGACAGCACCTGGCCAGGACCCATGCTTGAACACAGACTTTCGGTAAGACGCATTTGACTCATTTGATTAAAACTCGTGGTATCAGCCAGCAGGAAGAATTAGAACTAATTTGTTTTCAGTTCACTATCTACAAATCTCATGAGTTGCCATAAGGGATGAAGCAATAGTTGAAATCCACAAGAGGTTTTATTTTATTTTATTTTATTTTGCAGTACTGGGGATTGAACTCAGGGGCATTCTACCTCCGAGCTATACCCCCAACCCTATTTTTTTTTTTTTTTTTGCGGTACTGGGGATTGAACTCAGGGGCGTTCTACCTCCAAGCTATACCCCCAGCCCTATTTTTTATTCTTTATTTTGAAACCGAGTCTCACTAAGTTGCGGAGTGCCTCACTAGGTAGCTGAGGCTGGCCGCGAACTCGGATCCTCCGGTCTCAGCCTCCCAAATGCTGAGATTACAAGCGTGCGCCACCATGCCGGGCTCCAACCCTATTTTTAATTCTTTATTTTGAAACTGAATCTCACTAAGTTGCGGAGTGCCTCACTAGGTAGCTGAGGTTGGCTGCGAACCTGGATCCTCCGGTCTCAGCCTCCCGAATGCTGGGATTACAAGCATGCGCCACCATGCCCAGCCACAAGAGGTTTTATACAGCTTGGCACAGATGAAGAATGTTTACCTGAGGGTCAGAACCCAGCTAGTAATAATAGCTAGCCTGGTACTGTGCTGAGTGCTCTGTGCATGTTAATCTACTTCATTCTGCCAGCCACCCCATGATGTGGGTGCTGTTGTCATCCCAACTCACAGGCCAATAGAGACCAGAGGCTTTCAGTCTCACAGCTGGTAGGTGGCAGTGCCCTTCTCTATTATGTCATTATATCAGTGTTAAAGCATGCTGGACTTGAGTCTCCATAGATTTACTAACTACAAGTGTATCTGAGCTACACACTCACCCCCCCTCCTTTTTTATTCTTTATTTTGAAACAGGGTCTCACTAAGTTGTGGAGGGCCTTGCTAAGTAGTTGAGGCTGGCCTCCAACCTTCGATCCTCCTGTTTCAGCCTCCCGAGTACTGGGATTACAAGTGTGTGGCACCACGCCCGGCTGTCTTTTTTCATCTTAATTACATCAATGGTTCTGCAGATTTGGATTTTCCTGATTACAAAGTCCACAATCTTCAATTCAGGCACATGGGCCAATTAAACAGTTCAAGTACTTTTGTGTGTGTGTGTGTGTGTGTGTGTGTGTGTGTGTGTGTGTGTGGTATTGAGGATTGAACACAGAGGCATTTTACCTTTGAGCTACACCCCAAGCCCTATTTTTAATTTTTTATTTTGAAACAGGGTCCCACTAGGCTGATGAGAGTCTCACTACTTGCTGAGTCTGTCCTCGAACCTGTGATCTTCCTGTCTCAGCCTCCCACGTACAGGATTACAGGCATGCGCCACCATGCCTGGCTCAGTTCAGGTGCTTCTGACCACTACTCCTAGGGCTTTGAGTCCCAAGAAAAATAATTTTTTTTTCTTAAAATTCTGTGACAGATTTAGTCAAGTTGTTTCCATTAAAAAGTACTGATTTTAAAAACTAATAACTTAAAACTCTCTCTCTCTCTCTCTCTCTCTCTCTCTCTCTCTCTCTCTCTCTCTCACACACACACACACACACACACACACACACACACTCCAAATGGTCCATGAAACATTTTTCCTTTCCTTCTGAAGTTTTTACAATACATTGTTATCATTTACCAGTCTTTAACTATTTCCACCACTGATGAAGACTGGTGTGGCCTATGGTGATTAATTAGGACACAAACAAATCACTTCAGCTCCAACTGTACCCATGTTCTTCCCTGGCAAAGTTGAATAACCTTCCTGCAGACCACCCTACACCAAGAGCTGGCCACTCTACCTCACAGAGGGTCTGCAGCTTACCAGGAGTTCATTTTTCCCCTTAGTCCCCAGTATACTCATTCTTGAGGTTTGTTTGTTTGTTGGTGCTGGAGATTGAACTCAGGGGACTTCTACCTTTGAGCTATACCCCCAGTCCTATTTTATTTTTTATTTGGAAACAGAGTCTCACTAAGTTGTGGAGGGCCTCATTAAGTTGCTGAGGCTATCCTCAAACCTGTGATCCTCTTGTCTCAGCTTCTCAAGTACTGGCATTACAGGCATGTGCTCCCAGGCCTGGCTTTTCTTGAAGTTTTCGATCATTGTTTCAAGAGGAGTCTGCTTTCCTTGTATCCCTCCCATTTCAACACCAACACATAACAAACACTTGCTTTGTTTGTCTCCGACCAGTCCTCTCTTGGGGATATCTCAGGCCCTTCTCAGCTTTGGTAGTCTGGTGATCCTGGCTATCATGTCAGTGCTGCCCTGGAACCAGAACTCCACACTTGCTTTGGCCCTTTGGGTCTCAGTCACATACCACAATCATCAGACAACACCCATCCCTCCTGGGTCTTGGTTTCCCAACAGTCACCTAGTGCTGGTACTCAGAGGACTGTGGGGGTTCATCAGACACCCCCCCTTCTGTCCAGTAGGACAAGTCCCTAGTTACTCCAGGGCTTTCTCACCGTGATTCAGATGTCTGCCATGTCTCGCATTCCATCTCGGTCTACACTTCTCCTCGGGTGGCCACATGGGACATCGGCTTCCCTGAAGCCTCCCACACAGGGACAAAGGAGCCCCTGGGACACTCAGTGGACTGGTGCCACTGGGGAAGCTGGGTCCCCTGTGTCCAGTCGAGGGAGAGGCAAAACGCCCCAGGCCAAAATCTCCTGTACTTCAGTGTCTGCAATGGATGTCAAAATGTGGCAGAAAGCCAGGCGTGGAGAGATGACCTGGAGACGAGATCAGAGAGTTTCTTTATTTCTGCTGGTGGGGCCCAGAGGAACAAAGCCCTAAGTCTGAGCCCTGAATGGCTCTATGTAGAGTAACAGGGCAGGTCTTGATTGGCTTGACAGGTGTGGAAACTTGGGCTAGGTTTCAGTTTGTTTCCTGAGCCTAATTTCCTCTAACTGCTCCCATGTGGAACATGCATTTGGTGGGAAGCCTGGTTAAAGGAAATGAATTCTAGATGGAGAAATTTTCAGCACCATTTTAGGGTCCTGTCTCATGGCCAGGTACAATGGTGTACTACTATGATCTCAGTTACTCAAGAGGCTGAGGCAGGAGGATCACAAGTTTGAGGCTAGCCTGGGCAACTTAGTGAAACCTGTCTCATAATAAAACTTTTTTTTTTGGCTGGGCATGGTAGTGCACACTTTTTTTTTTTTTTTGGTACTGGGGATTGAACTCAGGGGCATTCTACCTCTGCGCTATACCCCCAGCCCTATTTTTTATTCTTTTTTTTTTTTTTTGCGGTACTGGGGATTGAACTCAGGGGCATTCTACCTCTGAGCTATACCCCAGCCCTATTTTTTATTCTTTATTTTTTTTTTTGCAGTACTGGGGATTGAACTCAGGGGCATTCTACCTCTGAGCTATACCCCCAGCCCTATTTTTTATTCTTTATTTTGAAACAGGATCTCACTAAGTTGTGGGGTGCCTCACTAGGTAGCTGAAGCTGGCCTCGAACCCAGATCCTCCGGTCTCAGCCTCCCAAATGCTGGGATTACAAGCGTGCACCACCATGCCTGGCGGTGGTGCACACTTGTAATCTCAGTACTTGGGAGGCTGAGATAGGAGGATCACAGGTTCAAGACCAGCCTCAACAACTTAGCAAGGCCCTCAGCAATTTACTAAGACCCTGTTTCAAAATAAAATAGGGTTGAGGTGTAGCTTAGAGGTAGAATGCCCCTGGGTTCATTCCTCAGTACCACATCAAAATAATATTTTTAAAAAAGCCAGCTGGGCATGGTGGCACATGCTTGTAATCCCAGTACATGGGAGGCTGAGACAGGAGGATCACAGGTTTGCAGCCAGCCTGATTGCTTTAGTGAGACCCTCCACAACTTAGTAGACCCTGTTTCAAAATAAAGAATAAAAAATAGGGCTGGGTATATAGCTCAAAGGTAGAATGTCCTTGGGTTCAATCCCTAGTATCACTCACATGCATGCACGCACACGCACACATTCTATATTGTCTGATTGGTCCCTCAAGATTAGTAAAACAGGAAAAACTTTTTGTCAAGTGCCCTTCACAGAGGATGTGGTATACCTCTTGGTATGTCACTAACTTCAGTTAGCTCTGAGTGATGCCTACAGTATGAATTCAACAAACACTTGAAGAAATGACCCAGTGCCAGGCAATTTCCTAAAGGCTTGGGAATCTGTGGGTGCTGGGGATTGAACCCAGGGGCATTCTATCTCTGAGCTACATCCCTAGCCCTATTTTATTTTTATTTTGAAACAGGATCTCACTAGGTTGATGAAAGTCTCACTACTTGGTGAGGCTGTCCTCGAACCTGTGATCCTTCTGTCTTAGCCTCCCAAGTAGTGGGATTACAAGTGTGCACCACCACCTGGCAGGGCTTTGGAATTTGACTGCAAATACTTTATATGATCTCCAGAGCCTGGAGATCGGTCACTGTCCTAGGAACGAAGCAGAAAAGTTCTTTGTAATATGAAATCAAGACCCAGTCAGCACAACAAGAGGAGAGGGAGGGACCCAGAGAAGGGTGAGGCCATGGGGCGACAGCTATCGCTCATCCCCATGCTGCAGATTGTGGCTCTCTCTCTCTCTTACTGTGTGTGTGTGTGTGTGTGTGTGTGTGTGTGTGTGTGTGTGTGTGTGTGTTACTGGGTATTGCTTTACCACCTAGCCACATCCCCAGCCCTTTTAAATTTTTTATTTTGAGACATAATCTAAATTGCTCAGGCTGGCCTTGAACTTGTGATCCTCCTGCCTCAACTGCCCAAGTCGCTGGGATTATAGGCCTGCACCTCTGCACCTGGCTCTGCAGACAATCTTCAGTGATAATAGCATATAAATAGTAGTGACTGCTGCGGGTGGGGGGTGGGGGGTGGGGATGGGGGTGGGAGGCAGCTTGGTGAGATGCCTGTGACCCAGATAAGCATTCAGCCAGAAGATCTGCAGCATGGTGGTTGAGAATACCCTCTCTAGAGAGAGGTTGGCAAGTTCAAAGGGCAACCTGTCCATCACTCTTCTGCCAATTTGTGCCCAAGTCCAGGGCTAGTTTTGAGCCTGGAAGTATCTAGAGAAATATCTAGAGAAAACATTAAGCTATAGCTTTTACTGCCTTTTTTTTTTTTTTTTTTCCCCCGGAACTGGGGATTGAACTCAGGGGCATTTTACTCCTGAGCTACATCCTCAGCCCTACTTTTTATTCTTTAATTTGAAACAGGGTCTCACTAAGTTGTGGAGGGCCTCACTAAGTAGCTGAGGCTGGCTGCGAACGTGCGATCCTCCTGTTTCAGCCTCCCAAGTAACCACACCCAGCTGCTTTTACTGCTTTGTTGCCACATTTTCCTCCTTGCATGGATACCCTCCGCCACCCCTACTCCATTAAAGACCAGGGAAAGGAGAGGAAAGGAGCAGAAGCTAAGAGAAATTCCAGTTTAAAAAACTGAGTGTATGCCGGGCGTGGTGGCACATGCTTGTAATCCTCCTGCTTGGGAGGCTGAGGCAGGAGGATGGCAGGTTTGAGGATAGCCTCAGCAACTAGTGAGACTCTCATCAATCTAGCGAGACCCTGTTTTCAAATAAGAAATAAAATCGGGCTGCAGGTGTAGCTTGAAGGTAGGATGCCTCTGGGTTCAATCTCCAGTACCACAATAAACAAACAAACAAACAAACAAACAAACAGACGAACTGAGTGAAAATTGGGTGAGGTGGCACATGCTTGTAATCCCAGTACTTGGGAGGCTGAGACAGGAATATCACAGGTCCATGGCCAGTCTCAGCTACTTAGTGAGGCTCTCTGCAATTTAGTGAGACCCTGTTTCAAAATAAAGATTAAGAATAGAGCTAGGGGTATATCTCGGAGGTAGAATGCCTCTGGGTTTAATCCCTAGTACTGCAAAATAAATAAATAAAATAAATACATAAATAAAAACATACATACATACATACATACTGAGTGTGGAGCAGTCGGGCATGGTGGTACATGCTTGTAATCCCAGTTCTTGGGAGGCTGAGACAGGAGAATTGCAGGTTTGAGGCCAGTTTTAGCAACTTGGCAAGACTCTCAACAACCTACCAAGACCATGTTTCAAAACAAAAAATAAAGAAAAGGGCTGGGGCTATAGCTTGGAGGTAGAATGCCCCTGGTTTCAATCTCCAGTAACACACACACACACACACACACACACACACTCACTCACTCACATCAACCAATTCAACCCACATTATATCGTCAAGCATAATAAAAGCTTCCATTTATTGATTCTTCTGTGTGTCCAATAACCCCACAGAAGGGGCAATATTGTCTCATTTTGAGGCTCAGAAGACGCTCACTATAGCACTCATATTTGAATAGATAGGGAACTATAAATCCAAACCAAAGTGAGATACCACTTGACACCAACTAGAATGACTACATCATGACAACAACAGCAACAAAATAAAACAGAAAATAACAAATGTTGATAACGATGTGGATGAATCAGAACCCTCATGTACTGCTGGTAGGGATGTAAAATGGTGCAGGCTCTATGAAAAACAGTATGGTGCCTGGCGTAGTGGCGCACGCTTGTAATCCCAGTACTTGGGAGGCTGAGATCGGAGGATCCCAGTTCACGGCCAGCCTCAGCTACTTAGTGAGGCCCTCCACAATTTAGTGAGATCCTGTTTCAAAATAAAGAATAAGCCAGGCGTGGTGGCACATGCTTGTAATCCCAGCATTCCGGAGGCTGAGACCGGAGGATCCGGGTTCGCGGCCAGCCTCAGCTACCTAGTGAGGCATTCCGAAACTTAGTCAGACCCTGTTTCAAAATAAAGAATAAAAAATAGGGCTCAGAGGTAGAGTGCCCCTGAGTTCAATCCCCAGTACTGAAAAAAGAAAAAAAAATAATAAAGAATAAAAAATAGAAGCCGGGCGTGGTGGCACACGCTTGTAATCCCAGCATTCCGGAGGCTGAGACCGGAGGATCCGGGTTCGCGGCCAGCCTCAGCTACCTAGTGAAGCCCTCCGCAACTTAGTGAGACTCGGTTTCAAAATAAAGAATAAAAAAAATAGGGCTGGGGGTATATCTCGGAGGTAGAATGCCCCTGAGTTCAATCCCCAGTACCACAAAAAAACACACAAAACAAAAAACAGTATGGCAGTTCCTCAAAAAAGTAAAAATAAAATGAGAATTGGGTTGGGGGTACAGTTCAGTGGAAGAATGCCCTTGAATTCAATCCCTAGTAACACATATATTACACACACACACACACACACACACACACTCATACACACACACTCACACACACACTCACTCATTCACAAAAAGTCTGTGTGTGGGGTCCAGGGAGACTCTCTAGAAGAATGTAACATCCTCTGTCTTTCCTCTCCCCTCCCTCCCTCCCTTCCTTCCTTCTTTCCTCCAGTATTGGGGATTCAACCCAGGGGCATTCTACCTTTCTACCTGCAAGCTACATCTCCAGCCCCTTTATTTATTTTTATTTATTATTATTATTATTATTATTATTATTATTATTATTTTGCGGTACTAGGGATTGAACTCAGGGGCATTCTACCTTCGAGCTATACCCCCAGCCCTATTTTTTATTCTTTATTTTGAAACAGGGTCTCACTAAGTTGCAGAGTGCCTCACTAGGTAGCTGAGGCTGGCCTCGAACCCGGATCCTCCGGTCTCAGCCTCCCAAATGCTGGGATTACAAGCGTGTGCCACCATGCCTGACTCCCCAGCCTCTTTAAAAAAAAATTTTTTTTTTTTGTATGGTACTGGGGATTGAACCCACAGGGATTCTATCTTCAAGCTATACCCCCAACCCAATTTTATTTCTTATTTGGAAATGGGGTCTCTCTAGGTTGATGCGAGTCTCACTACTTGCTGAGGCTGTCCTTGAACCTGCAACCCTCCTGTCTCAGCATCTCAAGTATTGGGATTACAGGCATGTGCTCCTACACCTGGCTCCTCTCTCCATTTTCTAAGTTTCCTCATTCTGAAAGTGGACAAAAGAACCCTTACTTACTGAAGTAAAAAGAATAAGAAGATCCTGATTGGAGATGGCAGTGGAAGAGAATTATAGGTAGGTCCTTGTGCATCCCAGAGGATTCTGCCTGCCAGCTTTGACCCTGATACAGACAAAAGGTAACCTAGATGCTAAGCCACACAAGAGAAATAGAACGTAGAAGCATGAGTGGCTACGTGCTGCTTGTTCTGTCTTCTACAGCATGGAGGCACAAATGAGCGGCTATGCTTGGCTTAGGTGTGGGTCCCCCAAGAGTGCTTGGGCAAGGGGACATTTCCCTCCACATGCCTGAACGTGTATGGAAGGGCAGCTTGGTTTTTTTGCCTGCCACTCAGAGACCATTGTTAATGTTCTGGTTGTTTTGTTTTGTGCTGGGGAATGGACTCCAGGGCCGCCGGCATGCTAGGCAGGGGCTTTACCACTGAGCTACACTCCCAGCATAAATGTTCTGTTTTTGATACCTGGGGAAGGTCAGCTATTCTCTTTCCTTGGATTTCTAACTCCTGAAAAGCAAACACTTCATTTCTGAATAATTTGTGAAGTAGTTCACAACTTAGGAAATATGCCTGAAAATTATGCACGTGACAGTCTGTGGCAGAGTCAAGAACAGATACACACTGTGTCTCAGGCAGGCCATAGTTTGGAGTGGTACTGGGGATTGAGCCTAGAGACATTCTACCTCTGAGCTACATTCTTAGCCCTTTTTATTTTTATTTTTTGCGGTACTGGGGTTTGAACTCAGGGACATTCTACCTCCGAGTTATATCCCCAGCCCTATTTTTTATTCTTTATTTTGAAACAGGGTCTCACTAAGTTGCGGAGTGCCTCACTAGGTAGCTGAGGCTGGCCTCGAACCCGGATCCTCCAGTCTCAGCCTCCCAAATGCTGGGATTACAAGCGTGTGCCACCACACCCCGCTTTTATTTTTTATTTTGAAACAGAGTTTCACTATAATGCTGAGAGCTTCACTAAATTACTGAGGCTGGCCTCAAACCTTTTTCTCCTGTCTCAGTCTCCCGAGTACTGGAATTACAGGCATGTGCCATCAGGCACAGTAACTAATTTTTATTTTCTTTCTAGTGCTTGCTTTCTTTGTTTTTCTTTTTTTGTTTTGTTTTTGTTTTTTTAATCTTCCAAGTTAGACATTTCCTTGGGAGCCAAATTAAAATATTTTATATTTAGATAATATAATAAAGTACAATGTACTGTAAAATACACTCTAATGTTCTTTATTCAGTTTCTGAGTTTTAGCTGAGGGAGGCAGCTCACTTCGGGAGACTGTCAGCTGACTGATCTCAGAGTTGGAAGTGCTGCCTGTAATTATGTTGCAAAAATATCATCAGAGATAGGCTGGCGCCTGGGAGGTGTGTTTTAAAATATCCTTTGGAAGATGCTATTTCAGTAGACAATTAACATTTTGCTGTAATATAAGGTGTTTCATGAACAAAACGGAGAGTGCAGGCATATTTTTAAAATCATTTTAGCGATGTTTTGCACTCCTTATAAAGGAATACCCTGACCAGCCATTTTATCTGGCTGTAGGCATGGTAGGAAGACACCACGAGAGAGACCTGAGTGTGTACTTTCTGCTAGGTTAACTCCTCTTCTTTTTTTTCTTTTTTTGTGGTACTGGGGATTGAACCCAGGGGTATTCTACCTTCAAGCTATACCCCCAGCCCTATTTTTTATCCTTTGTTTTGAAACAGGGTCTCACTAAGTTGTGGAGGGCCTCAGTAAGCAGCTGAGGCTGGCTGTGAACCTGAGATCCTCCTGTCTCAGTTTCCCAAGTACTGGGATTACATGGGTGGCGTGAGCCACCATGCCTGGCACTCCTGTTCTTTTGGGCATCCTCTGAGAATTACTTCCAACATCCATGACTTGATTCAGTGCCCTTTCCACCTGCCTGCTCCCTTAGCCACCTTCCCAGCCTCGTGGTGGGTGTGTGGGCATTGCCTAGGCATTGGTCTATGTTGATCCTCCTCTGCTATGATTTGGATCTGGAATGTCTCCCAAAAGCCCATGTGTTAAAAACTTGGTCCAGCATGCTTGTAATCCCAGTACTTGGGAGGCTGAGATAGGAAGATTGAAGGTTCACGGCCAGCCTCAGCTACTTAGTGAGGCCCTCTGCAACTTGGTGAGAACTTGTTTCAAAATAAAAAATAAAATAGGGCGTGGTGGGATTGGTAGGTGGCGAAAACCGTGAAGAGGTGGGGCCTAGCCAGGTGTGGTGGTGCATGCTTGTAATCCCAGTACTTGGGAGGCTGAGACAGGACTGCAGGTTTGAGGACAGCCTCAGCATTTTAGAGAGACTCTGCTTCAAAATAAAAGATAATAAGATAGGGTTGTGATATAGTTTGGAGGCAGAATTCTTCTAGGTTCAATCCCCAGTGACTAATACACACACACACACACACGCACATGAGGTGTGGCCTAGTGGAAGGTTTTAGGTCACTGGGGGGTGACCTTAAAGTGGACTGTGAAAAACTGACCTCTTCCTATTTCTCTTTGCTTCCCAGGGGCTATGAGGTGAGCAGTTTGCTGTACCAGGCACTGCTTGCCATGTTCTGTCTCACCACAAGCCCCAAAGCACAGGGCCTACTGTCCATGGACTGAAACCTCTGAAACTGTGAGTCAAAATAAACCTTTCCTCTTTATAAGTTGACTATCTCAGGTATTTTGCTATAATAATGGCAAGCTGACTAACACATTCACTTCAATATTGATTAATTGGGTTTAGTATGTATTAGGCACAGAGCTTGGTGCTTTATGTACCTCATCAAAGTCTCCTATAAAATAGGTACTAGTAGAGATGAGGAAATTGAGGCTCAGGAAGGGTCAATGATTTGTTCAGGGCCATACAAATATGAGTAAAGAGCAGGGATTTGAGCTCAGGCCTGACGCCACAGCC
This sequence comes from Graphiurus murinus, assembly GCA_004027655.1. Classification (NCBI taxonomy): domain Eukaryota; kingdom Metazoa; phylum Chordata; class Mammalia; order Rodentia; family Gliridae; genus Graphiurus; species Graphiurus murinus. The sequence goes on along the minus strand of PVLC010033642.1, from coordinate 718 downwards.
TTTGCAGTCAATTGCTGATGTTTCTGAGGGCGTATAGGGTTGAGCACAGTGAAAGCACGTAGTAGCTACTCAACAAATAATAGCTGATTATTTTGACCCAATCTGACAGTCAACCTCTGCAGGAAAGGGATCTCATCCCAGAGGCACCCAAACTTCTAGCACAAATGGAGGCTGTGTTAATGCGTGAAGACCACAGTATAAGCCAGGTGTGGTGGTGCAAGCTTGTAATCCCAGTACTTGGGAGACTGAAACAGGAGGATCACAGGTTCAAGGACAACCTCAGCAAGTAGTGAGACTCACCAACCTAGCAAGACCCTGTTTCCAAATAAATAAAATCAGAGCTGGGCGTGGTGGCGCACGCTTGTAATCCCAGTACTTGGGAGGCTGAGACAGGAGGATCCGGGTTTGCAGCCAGCCTCAGCTTCTTAGTGAGGCCCTCTGCAACTTAGTGAGACCCTGTTCAAAATAAAGAATAAAAAAATAGGGTTGGGGTCGGGCGTGGTGGTGCACACTTGTAATCCTAGCATTTGGGAGGCTGAGAACGGAGGACCTGGGTTCGCGGCCAGCCTCAGCTACTTAGTGAGGCATTATGCAACTTAGTGAGACCCGGTTTCAAAATAAAGAAGGAAAAATAGGACTGAGGATGTAGCTCGGAGGTAGAATGCCCCTGAGTTCAATCCCCAGTACCGCAAAAAAAAAAAAAAAAAAAAAAAAAAAA
>PVLC010033641.1:0-17385 GCA_004027655.1 Graphiurus murinus | reverse complement strand
TACTGGGGATTGAACTCAGGGGCATTCTACCTCCGAGCTATACCCCCAGCCCCATTTTTTATTCTTTATTTTGAAACCGAGTCTCACTAAGTTGCGGAGTGCCTCACTAGGTAGCTGAGGCTGGCCGCGAACCCGGATCCTCTGGTCTCAGCCTCCCGAATGCTGGGATTACAAGCGTGCGCCACCACGCCCGGCTTATTCTTTATTTTGAAACCAGGTCTTGCTAAGTTGTGGAGTGCCTCACTAGGTAGCTGAGGCTGGCCTTGAACCCGGATCCTCCGGTTCAGCCTCCCGAATGCTAGGATTACAAGCGTGCGCCACCACACCCTGCTCCCCCAGCCCTATTTTTAATGCTTTATCTTGAAACAGGGTCTCAGTAAGTTGCAGAGTGCCTCACTAGGTAGCTGAGGCTGGCTGTGAACCCGATCCTCCGGTCTCAGCCTCTCAAATGCTGGGATTACAAGCATGTGCCACCAGGCCCGGCGGCATCCTACCTCTGAGCTACATCTCCAGCCCTATTTTATTCTTATTTTTTGTTTGTTTTTGTACTGGGAAATGAATCCAGAAGCATTCTACCTCTAAGCTACACTCCCAGCCTGATTTTATTTCTTATTTGCAAATAGGGTCTCACTAGGTTGCTGAGAGCCTCACTAAGTTGCTGAGGCAAAATACAAGCCAGCCTGATTTTATTTTCTTATTTTGAAACAGGGTCTCACTAAGTTACAGAGTGCCTCACTAAATTGCTAAGGTTTAAGGCTGGTCTTTTTTTTTTTTTTTGCGGTACTGGGGATTGAACTCAGGGGCATTCTACCTCTGAGCTATACTCCCAGCTCTATTTTTTATTCTTTATTTTGAAACAGGGTCTCCCTAAGTTGTGGAGTGCCTTACTAAGTAGTTGAGGCTAGCTTCGAACCCAGATCCTCTGGTCTCAGTCTCCCAAATGCTGGGATTACAAGCATGTGCCACCAAGCTTGGCTCTGGCTCTTATTCCTTATTTTGAAATATGGTCTTGCTAAATTGCTGGGACTGGCTTTTTTTTTTTTGTCACTAAGAATGGAACCCAGGGAGCCGGGCATGGTGGCACACGCTTGTAATCCCAGCATTTGTGAGGCTGAGACCGGAGGATAAGGGTTCGAGGCCAGCCTCAGCTACCTAGTGAGGCATTCCGCAACTTAGTGAGACAGTTTCTTTCTTTCTTTCTTTTTTTTTTTTTTTTTTTGCGGTACTGGGGATTGAACTCAGGGGCATTCTAGCTTCGAGTTATTCCCCCAGGTCTATTTTTTTTATTCTTTATTTTGAAACCGGGTCTCACTAAGTTGTGGAGTGCCTGTCACGAACCCGGATCCTCCGGTCTCAGCCTTCCAAATGCTGGGATTACAAACGTGTGCCACCACACTCAGCTGGACTTAAACTTTATTTATTTATTTATTATTTTTTTTTTTGCGGTACTGGGGATTGAACTCAGGGGCACTCTACCTCCGAGCTATACCCCCAGCCCTATTTTTTTTATTCTTTATTTTGAAACCGAGTCTCACTAAGTTGTGGAGTGCCTCACTAGGTAGCTGAGGCTGGTCGCGAACCCGGATCCTCTGGTCTCAGCCTCCCGAATGCTGGGATTACAAGCGTGCGCCACCACGCCCGGCTTAAACTTTATTTATTTATTTATTTTTTTTTTTTGCGGCACTGGCGATTGAACTCAGGGGCATTCTACCTTCGAGCTACACCCCCAGCACTATTTTTTATTCTTTTTATTTTGAAACCAGGTCTCACTAAGTTGCGGAGTGCCTCACTAAGCAGCTGAGGCTGGCCGGGAACCCGGATCCTCTGATCTCAGCCTCCCAAATACTGGGATTACAAGTGTGCGCCACCACACCCGGCTGGACTTAAACTTTAAATAAATGTATATCTAATATGAGTTACAAAATGCCAATCTCAAAAAGAGAGGAAGAGTTGAAGGATTTATATTCACTTCCAGACCCCTGGTTCTGGGGAAGATATCATTCTTCCACACCAATTAGACCTGCATTGAAATGAGTCTTTATTTTACCCCATGCCTTTTTCTTTCTTTCTTTCTTCTTCTTCTTCTTTTTTTCTGTGGTGTGTATATGTGGTGTGTGTGTGTGGGGGGTACTGGGTACTGAACTCAGGGGTATTCTTATCTCTGAGCTACATCCCCAGTCCTATTTTTTTATTATTTATTTATTTTCCAGGTACTGCGGAAGGAACCCAGGGGCATTTTACCTCTGAGCTACACCCTCAGCCTTATTTTTTATTGTTTATTTTGACTAAGTTGCAGATCTTCCTGTCTCAGCCTCCCAAGTACTGGGATTACAAGCGTGCGCCACCACGCCCAGCTTTCTTATTTATTTTTTATTTCGGTACTGAGGATTGAACCCAGAGGCACTGTGGGGGCCACAAAGGTGAGCAGAGCTTTTAACCACAAAGGCAGAATATGATACAAGCTCTGAGAGGCGTCCCGAGTGGAGTGTCCAGAGACCTCTGCTGCTGACACGCCCACGAAGTCGCCTAGGAGCCTACGTGTTAGGTCCTGTGACCGCAGGCTCGCCAACAAGTTTCTGCCCGGCGGGCGACCTCGTTCGCGAGCCCTCTCTGCAGCTTCGCAAGCGCCACCCGACGCCCTTTCTTTCTCGCCAGGGCTGCGAAACTACAGCTCCCGACAGGCCGCGTGGCTCCCTGCTTCCCCCCTCCCGGTCCCCAGCCCTGGCAACGGCGTGACGTGAGGGGACCGGGAGCTTCAGTCCTAGCCGACCCGGCGGCCGGGGCGGGAGCACGGCGGGAGGAGCCGCCGTCCGGCGCCAGCCCCGCGCTCCGAGCCCGCGGCCCTCGCCGCCGCTCCTCCTCGCGCCAGCCGGGCGCAGCCAGCCTCGCAGCCGCAGCGCCCCGAGGGTCGCGCGCATGGCCTTGGCGGGCGCGCGGCGGCTCCCGGCGGGGACGCGCGCAGCGGCCCAGCGCTGCTACGGCCTCCCGCTCCGCCGGGGCGCGCGCCCGGCCCCGCCCCCAGGCCCTCCGCGACCGCCGCGGCCAATGAGGTGAGGGGGAGGCGCGGGCGTGCGCGCGGGAGCCTCGGGGTCCGCAGAGCGCCCCGAAGTTCCGCGGCCGAGGGTGGCCGCAGCTGTGCTGCGAGCGCGGCAAGGGCTGGTGGCGACGGTGCCCAGGAAGCTAATGCAGAGCTCTGGAGGATGCTTTTGCCAGTTAATGCGGGAGGGGACGTCCTCGGGGTGGGTGCCCCCCACGATTAGCTGGCGTACCGGCAATAACGTGGTATGGAGGAACCCTGGGGGCCGTGATGCCTCCTGAGTTTTTGCTTTCAGCGGTAGCGTAGCTCTACAGGCAACTGGCACTTCGCAGGCATCCCTCATTTTCCCATCCCCACCCACAGCAGTCCTGTCCTCAGCCGCCCTCGACCTTTCGCACTCGTGACTGCCTGGCAACAAAGCCCGGCGAGCTGCAGCAGGTGCTGGGGAAAACGCTTGTCTGGACGACCTTCCTCTGGGATGCACCCCTTTCCCCCTTCACCTAGAAATGGTCGAAGAATACAAAAAAGATTTTGACTCTGCCTCTCCCTTTCCTTTTAGCCATAGGTTTCTGATCTCCTGCAGCCTCCTCTTGCCTCGGGCTGCCCAGGTCTTGGCGGCTGAGGCTGGCTTACCTCCCAGTCGTTCCTTCATGGGCTTTGCTTCCCCCTTCACCAACAAGCGAAAGGCTTATTCAGAGCGTAGGATCATGGGGTGAGCATCCTCAAGTCTACATCCCTCCACCCCCCACCCCTGCCCATAACCATGTCCAGGCTATAATGTAAGGTTATCAGTGGTGGGTAGGATTCATCCCTGGTTATCTCCCTCCACAGCTCTACAACTTATTCTTTATCTTCCCCTGCCAGCTTTCCAATCTCAATTTCCCTCCTTAGTCGCTGTGCTTGTGTATTAAGTAAAACGAGCCTAGTGTGGCACTATAGGATAGACATATACCAATAGTACCATTTGTCTGGCAACCTTTTTAAAAATAATGTATTCTGAGCATAACTGCTAACTTACCGAGCACTTGCTACATGCTAGCAGCTAGGCTGCTTAGGTGTTTTTTTTTTTTTTTTTTTTTTTTTTGCGACACTGGGGATTCAACTCAGGGGCATTCTACCTCCGAGCTACACCCCCAGCCCTATTTTTTATTCTTTATTTATTTATTTATTTTTTTGCGGTACTGGGGATTGAACTCAGGGCCATTCTACCTCTGAGCTACACCCCCAGTCCTATTTTTTATTCTTTATTTTGAAACCGGGTCTCACTAAGTTGTGGAGTGCCTCACTAGGTAGCTGAGGCTGGCCACGAACCCGGATCCTCCGGTCTCAGCCTCCCAAATGCTGGGATTACAAGCGTGCACCACCACGCCTGGCTTGCTTAGGTGCTTTAAATAAGTCTTCTCAATCCTAACCAATTTTATGAATCAGGTATTATTATTACCTCCAATTTATAGTTGAGAAAATGTGGAGACACAGGGTCATTTACCTAAGACCACACTATTAGAAAGTTGTAGACCTGAGATCTGACCTTGTGTGATTACCAGTAAAACTGACAACTTCTCATTCCTTAATGGTCCTTGTTGAGATCACAATAATGATGCAAAAGCATTATGCAAATTGCAGAACACAAGGTAACTTTAACATCGTGGAGACTTGCATGTTTGCTTTTGGGAAGTCCCTCATCCAGCCTTACCAGGAATCTCTAGTTCCTGAAAGCGTATGGTTAGTGGGCAAAAGTGAATCCAAGGCTAGTGGCAAAGAGAGACTTCACCCAGCTGGCAATTTCTTGGCCTGTGATTCCTCTTCTCCTAGGTACTCAATGCAGGAGATGTTCGAGGTGGTGTCCAATGTCCAGGAATATCGCGAGTTTGTGCCCTGGTGTAAGAAGTCTCAGGTCGTATCCAGCCGTAAGGGTCACCTGAAAGCCCAGTTGGAGGTTGGCTTTCCACCTGTCATGGAACGTTATACCTCTGCTGTTTCCATGGTCAAACCTCACATGGTCAAGGTGAGGCCTACCTGGGAGGGATTGACTTGACTGGGGAATAATTTTAGCATTTTCACATTTAAGGGCTTTTTTGGCTTTTTTTTTTTCTCTCAGTACTGGGGATTGAACCCAGAGGCATTCTAACATCCCCAGCTGTATTTTTTATTTATTTTGAAACAGGGTCTCTCTAAGTTGCAAAAGGCCTAAGTAGCTGGGGCTGGCCACGAACCAGCCGTCTTCTGGTCTCAGCCTCCCATGTACTGGGATTACAAACCTGTGCCACCACGCCCAGCTTGGAATTTTTTTTTTTTCCATACTGGGGATGAAACCCAGGGGCATTCTACCTCTGAGTTACACCCCTAGCCTTATTTTTTATTCTTTATTTTGAAACAGTTGCTGAGGCTGGGTGTAAACCTGTGATTCTCCTGTCTCAGCCTCCCAAGTATTGGGATTACAAGCATCACCACCATGCCCGGGTTTTTTTTTTTTTTTTTTTTTTTTTTCAGTACTGGGGATTGAACTCAGGGGCATTCTACCTCTGAGCTATACCCCCAGCCTTATTTTTTTTTATTTTTTTTATTTTTTTGCGGTACTGGGGATTGAACTCAGAGGCATTCTACCTCCAAGCTATACCCCCTGTACTATTTTTTATTCTTTATTTTGAAACCGGGTCTCACTAAGTTGTGGAGTGCCTCACTAGGTAGCTGAGGCTGGCCTCGAACCCGGATCCTCCGGTTTCAGCCTCCCAAATGCTGGGATTACAAGCATGCGCCACCACGCCCAGCCCCCCAGCCTTATTTTTTATTCTTTATTTTGAAACAGTGTCTCACTAAGTTGCAGAGTGCCTCACTAGGTAGCTGAGGATGGCCGAGAACCCGGATCCTCCAGTCTCAGCATCTCAAATGCTGGTATTACAATTGTGCGCCACAATGCCTGGCCTGGCTTGGCTGTTTTTAAATTTTTTAAATATTTTTTATGGTATTGGGGATGGAACCTAGGGTCATTGTGCCACTGAGCCACACCCCAGCCCTATTTATTTATTTTATTTATTTGTGGTACTGGGGATTGAACTCAGGAGCATTCTACCTCCGAGCTACACCCTCAGGCCTATTTTTTATTCTTTATATTGAAACAGGGTCTCACTAAGTTGCGGAATGCCTCACTAGGTAGCTGAGGCTGGCTGCGAACCCAGATCCTCCGGTCTCAGCCTCCCAAATGCTGGGATTACAAGCGTGTGCCACCATGCCCGGCTTTACTTACTTATTTATTATTTATTTATTTTTGTGGCACTGGAAACTGAACCCAGGGGCATTCTACCTCTGAGCTATACCCCCAGCTCTATTTATTATTATTTATTTATTTTTGCGGTACTGGGGATTGAACCCAGAGGCATTCTACCTCTGAGCTACACCCCAGTCCTATTTTTTTTTTTTTTTTTTTATTCTTTATCTTGAAACAGAGTCTCACTAAATTGCGGAGGGCCTCACTAAGTAGCTGAGGCTAGCCACAAACCTGTATCCTCCAGTCTCAGACTCTCAAGTACTGGGATTGCAAGTGTGTGCCACCACACATGGCCCTTCATTTTTTTTTTTTTTTTTTTTTGTGGTACTGGGGATTGAACTCAGGGGCATTTTAACTCTGAGCTACACCCCCAGCTCTATTTTTTATTCTTTATTTTTGAAACAGGGTCTCACTAAGTTGCGGAGTACCTCACTAGGTAGTTGAGGCTGGCCTCGAACCCGGATTCTCTGGTCTCTGCCTCCCAAATGCTGGGATTACAAGCATGCGCCACCACGCCCGGCTGGCCCTTCATTCTTTATATTTTATTTTTATTGTTGCATTGGGGATTGAACTCAGGGGCATTCTACCTCCGATCTACACCCCCAGCCCTATTTTTTATTCTGTATTTTTGAAACAGGGTCTCACTGAGTTGCAGAGGGCCTAAGTAGCTGATGCTGGCTGTGAACCTGGATCCTCCTGTCTCAGCCTCCCAAGTACTGGGATTACAAGCATGCACCACCATGCCCAGCTCCCCAACCTTATTTCTTATTCCTTATTTTGAAACAGGGTGTCACTGAGTTGCGGAGGGCCTCACTAAGTAGCTGAGGCTGGCCACGAACCTGGACCTCCGGTCTCAGCCTCCCAAGTACTGGGATTAAAAGCATGTGCCACCACGCCTGGCTTATTTTTATTTTGAAACAGGGTTTTGCTAGGTTGATGAGAGTCTCACTACTTGCTGAGGCCGTCCTCAAACCTGTGATTCTCCCGTCTCAGCTCCCAAGTACTGGGATTACAGGCGTGTGCCACCACACCTGGCTGGCATTCTACTTCTGAGCTACATCTTCCTTCCTTCCTTCATTCTTTCTTTCCTTCCTTCCTTCCCTTCCTTCCTTCTCTCCTTCCCTCCTTCCCTTCCTTCCTTGTATAGGGGATTGAACCCAGAGACATTCTACCTCCAAGCTATACCCCTAGTCTGATTTTTTATTTTTATTTTTTTCGATGCTGGGAGTTGAACTCAGGGGCATTCTATCTGCGATCTAAACCCCCAGCTCTATTTTTATTTTTTATTTGAAACAGGGTCTCAGTGTCGGAGGACCCAAGTTTCTGAGGCTGGCCTCCAACCTGTGATCCTCCTGTCTCAGCCTCTCAAGTACTGACTTTTTTTTTTCTTTTTCCAGTACTGGGGATTGAACCCAAGGGCATTCTGCCTCTAACCTATACCCCCAACCCTAGTTTTTATTCTTTATTTTGAAATAGGGTCTAAGTAGCTGAGGCTGGCCATGAACCTGAAATCCTCCTGTCTCAGCCTCCCAAGTACTGGGATTATAAGAGTACATTACCACAACCGGCTTTTTTTTTTTTTTTTTCTTATTTAGAGTCTAGCTAGGTTGCTGGTGGAGGCTGGACTTTGTGTGTGTGGTACTGGGGATTGAACTCAGGGGGGTATTCTACCTCCTAGCTATACCTCAGCCCTATTTTATCCTTTTTTCTTTCTTTTTTTGTAGCACTGGGGATTGAAGCAGAGGCATTCTACCTTTGAGCTCCACCCCAGCCTTATTTTCTTTCTTTCTTTTTTTTTTTTCGGTACTGGGGATTGAACCCAGGGGCATTCTACCTCCGAGCTACACCCCAGTCCTATTTTTTATTCTTTATTTTGAAACAAGGTCTCACTAAGTTGGGGAGTGCCTCACTAGGTAGCTAAGGCTGGCCTCAAACCCGGATCCTCTGGTCTCAGCCTCCCAAATGCTGGGATTACAAGCGTGGGCCACCACGCCCGGCTCTGATTTTATTTCTTATTTGGAAACAGGGTCTTGCTAGGTTGATGAGTCTCACTACTTGCTGAGGCTGTCTTCGAACCTGTGATCCTCCTGTCTCAGCACCCCAAGTACTGGGAATACAGGTGTACCCACCACATCCAGCTCTATTTTTTCTTTTTCTTTCTTTTTTGCGGTACTGGGGATTGAACCCAGGGGCATTGAACCTCTGAGCTACACCTCCAGTTCTATTTCTTATTCTTTATTTTGAAATAGGGTCTCACTAAGTTGTGGAGGGCCTCACTAAGTAGCTTAGGCTGGCCGTGATTCTCCTGTCTCAGCCTCCCAAGTACTGGGATTACAAGCGTGCCCCACCATACCCAGTTTATTCTTTATTTTGAAACAGGGTCCCACTAAGTTGTGAAGGGCCTCACAAGTTGCTGAGGCCACTAACCTTCAATCCTCCTCTTTCAGCCTCCCAAGTACTGGGATTACAATTGTGGGACACTGTGCCGGGCTTGGAGACTGGCTTTGAACCTGTGATTCTCCTGTCTCAGCCTCCCAAATACTGGGATGACAAACATGTGCTACCACACCCAGCCTTAATTTTTTATTTTGAAACAGCGTTTCACTGAGTTACTGATGGTCTCCCTAAATTGTGGAAGTTGGCCTTGAACCTCCAATTCCCTGTCTCAGCTTCACAAATATGGGGGTGATAGGCATGAATGCCACTGTGCCTGGCTTATTTTGGCCTTTATTTATTTTTTTATTTTGTGGTATTGGGGATTGAACCCAGAGGGATTCTACCTTTGAGCTACACCCCTGGTCCAAATTTTATTTCTTACTTGGAAACAGGGTCTCACTAGGTGGATAAGAGTCTTATTACTTGCTGAGGCTGTCCTCGAACCTACAATCTTCCTGTTTCAGCCTCTCAAGTGCTGGGATTACAGGCCTGCACCACCATGCCCGGCTTTGGCCTTCTTTATAATGATTATCTCCACATGTCAAATATTTCCCTAACAAGTTTTTTGTTTTTTTGTTTGTTTGTTTGTTTTTTTGGTGGTACTGGGGATTGAATCTAAGTATTCTACCTGATCCTTTTCTCTCAGCCTCTCAAGTATTGTGATTACAAGCATGTGTCAGGCTTTGAACTTATGATCCTCCTGTGTTTCAGCCTCCCAAGTACTGGGATTATGGGCCTGAGTCACCACACCCAGCTCCTAGTAAGATTTTTTTTTTTCCAGCACTGGGGATTGAACCCAAGGGCATTCTACCTCTGAGCTATACCTCCAGCCCTATTTTTTATTCTTTATTTTGAAACAGGGTTTAAATTTTGTAGAGCCTCACTAAGTAGCTAGGGCTGGCCGAGAACCTGTGATCCTCCTGTCTCAGCCTCCCAAATACTGGAATTACAAGAGTGGGCCACCATGCCCAGCTTCCTAGTAAAAATTTAAAAGGAAGAGAAGATGGCTTTTTTGGGGATGGGGGGCTGGAGATTTTACCCAGAGGGTTCTACCTCTGAGCTACATCCCTCCAGCCTCCTTTTATAGTTTTTATTTAGCTGGGTGTGGTGGCGTACACTTTTAATCCTGGTACTTGGCAGGCTGAGACAGGATGATTGAAGGTTGGTGGCCAGCCTCAGCAATTTAGTGAGGTTGTGAGCAACTCTGTGAGACTGTTTTCAAATAAAAAAGGTCTGGGGGTATAGCCCAGAGGTGAAAGGTCCCTGGTTCTATTCCCAGTACCCCGCCCACCCAAGAGTTTTTATTTTTATTTTATTTTTTGCAGAACTGGGGGTTGAACTCAGGGGCATTCTACCTCCAAGCTATGCACCCCGAGCCCTATTTTTTATTCTTTATTTTGAAACAGGGTCTTACTAAGTTGCGGAGGGCCTCACTAGGTAGCTGAGACTGACCGCGAACAGGGTTCCCCTAAATTGCTGAGGCAGGCTTCAAACCTCCTGTCTCACACTGGGTGTGTTGGCACACGCTTGTAATCCCAGTATTTGGGAGGCTGAGACAGGAGGATCACACATTCAAGGCCAGCCTCAGAATTTAGTGAGGCCTTCTGCAACTTTGTGAGACACTGTTTCAAAATAAAATATCGCTGGGCGTGGTGGCGCACGCTTGTAATCCCAGCATTCGGGAGGCTGAGACCGGAGGATCGGAGTTCACGGCCAGCCTCAGCTACCTAGTGAGGCACTCCACAACTAGTGAGACTTGGTTTCAAAATAAAGAATAAAAAAAATAGGGCTGGGGGTATAGCTCGGAGGTAGAATGCCTCTGAGTTCAATCCCTGGTACCGCATTAAAAAAAAAAAAAATATATATATATATATATATATTAGGGCTGTGGGTGTGGCACGGATGTGCTACAGGTTCAATCCCCTGTACCACAAAAACAAAAACCCTCCTGTCTCAGCCTCCCAAATAATAGGATTACAAGCTTGTATTACCTTGTCCAGCTTTTTAAATCCTTATTGCCTTCTATATGGAGCAATATTTTAACTAACTTGACTATCCTATATCTAGGCTGTCTGTACCGATGGCAAACTCTTCAACCACTTAGAGACTATTTGGCGATTCAGCCCTGGCCTTCCTGCCTACCCCCGAACGTGCACTGTGGACTTTTCGGTGAGTCAGTAGGCTTTGTAGCACAGATTTAGGACTGGGTGTGAGGGCATTTCACAAGTCAATGGTAATTTCCATAGGTCTGAGTTTGTATCAAACTTGTGCTCTGTTCAGTCCTAAATTAGGGGTCTTAAGGGATCTGAGGAACTAGAGGGGCTGGGGGAAAAGGCACCAAGGAACTGTAGCCTTGCATTTGTTTCTTCCTATTCCCAGATTTCCTTTGAATTTCGTTCTCTGCTGCACTCCCAGCTGGCCACCATGTTTTTCGATGAGGTTGTCAAACAGAACGTTGCTGCCTTTGAGCGTCGGGCAGCCACCAAGTTTGGTCCAGAAACAGCCATCCCCCGTGAACTGATGTTCCATGAGGTGCACCACAGCTGAGGCAAGATTGTTCCCTAGCCTCCCCTCCACTCCCCCTTTCCTCCCAATTCTCTTATTTATTTGATTGGGCTCCTGCTCCAGTCTGAGAGGAGTCTGTCTGTTCCTAACACCATTGCCCTCAATTCCCCAGAAATTAGGCTCTTGACACTGGCTGGAAATGCCAGGGGAAAAGGCAAGGGCATGGAAATAAGACATGCCTAGGAAAAGCTTATCCTGAAGCCCTGTATGCCTGTAGCCTTTTCACGTTCAACTAGAACCAGTGCCCTATTAGGGCACTTTAGTATCTGACCAGGGGAAGAGAATAACTTCTTGGAGACAAAATCAATTGAACTTTTCTTCTGGCAGAGGTACTGGGTGGTAAATAACTTTTGCCTTGCCTGAGACTCCTCAGGAGAAAAGACAACTTGCCCCCAGCTTGCGATCCACATTGCCTCAGTTTAAGAGTATTTCTATGCTGCCTGGCGAGTAGAATGAATTGTCTCACCATCAGTGCCACAGGGCCAAGGAGAGAAAGAAAGCACTAAACAGTTGTCTTTGTATCTTGTTCTTCCACTTGGCCTGAGTTTTTATAAAATTTCAATAAATCGTGAGTGTGAATTTGCTTTTGTATTGTTTTTCAGGGAAATAATGTATAGTGTAGATATAGCAGAATAGAAAAAAAAAACAACCATGGCTTCCTTCCCTGTGGGAGTAAAGGTGTAAGAAAGGCCTCTTGGACATAGTGTTCCTGCTAACTATAGTAGCACATTCTACATGCCAGGACCTACTGCCCACCCCTTTACCTATTTATAGATTTTTTTTATTTTTTCCCAGGTCAGTTGCAGTAGGAGTCTCAGGATAGAATCATTTGGTTTCAGACCGCCCATATATCTGATGCCCTAAGGACCACTCACCCCTTGTTATTTTCATAGCCTCCTTAAAGGAAAACTGCAAAGAGGAAGCACTCCACAACATACCAGAACTCTCTAGTGTTCAAGTCCTGAGCAGGCTGTCCTAGACCATTTGTCCTTGATTGGGTTTGTTCCTTTCACCCAGTGGGCTAGACCACTTCTTGGATTAGTTACATAAGACCTCATGAGTTGCAAGGTCTACATTACAGCAAAATTAGGAAGGATGAGGCTAAAGGTGAAGAACTTCCTAACCTTGAGGAAAGACAGAAATCTCTTTTGGAAGTCTCATGGGGAGCCTTTCCTCTGAACGTATACAACTACAGAAGTAAGTTGGCAAAGATGTGTCTAAAGATAAAGGGACACACAGGATCATTTATTTTTATTTATTTTTTGTACTGGGGATTGAACCCAGAGGCATTCTACCTCCAAGTTATACCCTAGCCCGATTTTATTTTTTTTGTTTTTTTTTGCGGTACTGGGGATTGAACTCAGAGGCATTCTACCTCCAAGCTATACCCCCAGCCCTATTTTTTTTATTCTTTATTTTGAAACCGAGTCTAAGTTGCGGAGTGCCTCACTAGGTAGCTGAGGCTGGTCGCGAACCTGGATCCTCCAGTCTCAGCCTCCCGAATGCTGGGATTACAAGCGTGCGCCACCACGCCCGGCTAGCCCGATTTTATATCTTATTTGGAAACAGGGTTTCACTAGGTTGCTGAGAGCCTAGCTAAATTGCCAAGGCTGGCTTTGAACTTGAGATCCTCCTGTCTGTCTCCCAAGTACTGGGATTATAAGCATGTGCCACCACGCCTGACACAGGATCTTTTTTTTTTTTGTGGTACTGGGGACTGAACACAGAGGCATTCTACCTTAAAGCTATACTCTCTGCCCAATTTTGTTTTATTTTTTTGCGGTACTGGGGATTGAACTCAGGGGCATTCTACCTCCGAGCTACACCCCCAGCCCCTTTTTATTCTTTATTTTGAAACAGAGTCTCACTAAGTTGCGGAGTGCCTCACTAGGTAGCTGAGGGTGGCCGCAAACCCGGATCCTCCAGTCTCAGCCTCCCAAATGCTGGGATTAAAAGCGTGCACCACCACACCCAGCTCCAATTTTATTTGGAAATAGCATTTTGCTAGGTTGACAAGAGTCTCACTACTTGTTGAGGCTATCCTTGAACCTGTGATCCTCCTGTCTCAGCCTTCCAAGTACTGGGAATACAAGCATGCACCACCACACCTGGCTACACAGGATCATTTATAACCCGCTGAATTCAGTATCTTCTAGTGATATTCCTTACCTCATAATAAATATTCTTCCAGGCCTTATTTAATAGCAGGCTCAAACACTGTTAATAAAAACATTTATTTTTTATTTTATACAGAAAAACCTGAAGTTGACTTGACAGTTACCCAGAGGTGTACAGTGTGTTCATCTCAACAGTGTGGTTTGGGGTTTGGGGATCCACACAAACACAGGCAGGAGTTTTGAGGGAAGAAGGGGGCACAGCAGGAGTGTATCTCAATCCTTTCTCAAAGAAAAGACAGTAGAGCATTCTGAGTCACTGAAAACCTGTGCAAACAGGGCTTTTGAAACAAACACTGTTTTGTGAGTTCTTGGGGATGGGTTGAGAAAAAGACACTGATAAATAAGGGAACATTTTCTTGTGGCAGGGGATAATGGGGAAGGCCTTTTATTACTCTTTTGAATGCCCCCTGCCCTAGGACCTGATATTTCAAAGGAGAACATATCCAATCTTTAATACCTGTTCAGAAAGAAATGCTGGTACCCATGGGACTAGATAATGAAGGAACTGGTCATTCCTGAGCCCCTGTTCTATGCCCCACAGCATATTAACAGAGAAAGGTCAGAGGGTAGTGGCTTGTGTTCTGTGGAAGTAGAAAGTTTAGTTCACATTAACCATTGATAAAGCCAAATGACTGGGAAAGACCACAGATTGGACAGACCTTCTGAAAGAGTGTCTGTAGTAGAGACCAACAGAGGAAGGTCCAGAGTATCCTCAGCTTGAGGCACAGCAGGTATAGAGTCTGGAAGGAGGAGGTATTATAGTAGGAAACAGAACACGCCCAGACCTTAGTGGGATAATTTTAAAAAGAGAAACATTGAGTGCCAGTCACAACAAATGTCATGCCTTTATATTACCTGGTTGCATTAAGATTTTTTTTTTTTTTTTTTTTTGCCAAAGCATGTCCAGCTAACCAATACTTTTTGCTAGAAGGTGTATGTGCATGGGTGAGGGGCTTGGTACAGCTGACAATCCAACATGATTCCTATGGAAACAGAAGGGGCAGAATCATGGCTCACTGGCCTGGAGGACTGGGCAGAGTAGAAGGAAAAGCTCCAAAGTGACTGCTGATTCTCTGCAACCTGCTTTGACCTGGGGAAGAGGAGCCAGATTTTCACTCTAGAGATGGTAGGGGGCCAAACCTAACCAATACTACATGCATTAGTCCTGATTATCCTACAGTTGATGGGCAACTCATACCAGGCAGGAGAAGGGAGCTGGTTATAGAAGAAGGGGTCACTTTTCATCTTTTAAAGTCTTAATTTATATTTTAACTTCAAACATATTTTCAGTGCCTCAGATACAATTTAATCTTAAGCCTTTAAAGGCCCCCTGAAACAAAACAAAATACTTTTAAGCCTCCTCATCTTCTGGTAGTCAGTTTTCCCCCAGTCTCTAGTTTTACCCTGACTTAGAGTCCACAAACTTCATCAGACCATCTGTGCTCATGGACTTGGGTCTTTCTAGAGGGAAGCCTAGGGCTCGGCTCCAGATGAGCTGTGCCAGCACACCCAGTGCCCGAGACACCCCAAACAGGACTGTGTAGTAATTCATTTCCGTCATGCCATAGTACTGTAAAGAAAAACAAAAAAGGCTTTGTTAAAGGCTCAAAGGCAGTAGTAGCATATACAATTTAAAGATGATAGGAATCTTAGAGGCTCATTTCTCCCTTTGCTCCAAAGACTCAGCCTAGTCAGCCATAAATAGAAATGACACTGGGCAGCCAGGCATGGTGGCACACGCTTGTTAATACCAGTATTTGGGAGGCCGAGACAGGAGGACGGCAAATTCAAAGACAGCCTCAGCAACTTAGTGAGACCCTGTTTCCAAGTGAAATATAAAATAGGTCTGGGGGCAGCCTCAATTACCTAGTGAGGCACTCCGCAACTGAGTGAGACCCTGTTTCAAAATAAAGAATAAAAAACAGGACTTAGGGTTATAGCTCGGAGGTAGAATGCCCGAGTTCAATTCCCAGTATTGTTAAAAAAAGAGTCTGGGGGTATAGCTCAGAGGTAGAAGGCCCCTGGGGTCTCACTAAGTAACACAAAACAGGGTCTCCAGTAACACAAAAGAAATGACCCTGGGAAAAGTACAATTGGGATTCTAAGAGAGCAAGCCCAGCCCCCAGCCCTGCCCTAGGCAACTTCATCAAAAGGCTCAGTGAGGGAGGAGGTATCAACTTCTCTGATGAAGGAGTTGATTTTGTACATAGCAGAGGGAAAGCAGGGAAGGGAGAACTCACCTGGAGTAGCACCCCACTGTGAGCATCTACATTGGGCCAAGGATTCTTGGCCTTGCCCTGCTCTAAGAGGATATTGGGCACAATCTTGTACAGCTGAGCAACCAGCTTGAACATGGGGTCATTAGGCAGATGTTTCAGAGCAAACTCTCGCTGACAGGAATATCGTGGATCAGTCTTCCTTAGTACTGCATGGCCATAGCCTGGGACAACCTGTAAAGAGTGAGCAAAAAAGACAATTAGTTTTCTCAGGTAGAAATCGTCTAAATTCTTTTTTTTTTTTTTTGCAGTACTGGAGATTGAACCCAGAGGCATTCTACCTCTGAGCTATACCCCCAGCCCTCTTTTTTATTCTTTATTTCGAAACAGGGTCTCACTAAGTTACAGAGGGCTTCACTAAGTAGCTGAGGCTGGCTTCGAACCTGCGATTTTCCTGTCTCAGCCTCCCAAGTACTGGGATCACAAGTATGGTGCCACATGCTTGGCTTCTAAATTCTTTAGGGTAGACATATGGGGGAAATTGGATTGAACACAGGGATGTTAATACTTCAGAGATTCCCCCCCCACGCCCCCCCTTTTTTATCATCATGTGGGGACTGAACCCAGAGGTATTCTACCTCTGAGCTACAACCCCTGCCCTATTTTATCATTCATTCATTCTTCATTCACTCATTCATTGTCATTAATTGTACTGGGGATTGAACCCAGGGGCATTCTACCTCCGAGCTACATCCCCAGCCCTATTTTTTTTTTGTGATACTGGGGATGGAACCCAGGGGCATTCTACCTCAAAGCTACACCCTCAACCCTAATTTTCTTCTTCTTCTTTTTTCTTAGGGGGGTATTGGGGATTGAACCCAGGGGCATTCTACCTCTGCGCTACACCCCCAGTCCTATTTTTTATTCTTCATTTTTGAAACAGGGTCTCACTAAGTTGCAGAGGGCTTCACTAAGTAGCTGAGGCTGGCTGCGAACCCGGATCCTCCTGTCTCAGCCTCCCAAGTACTGGGATTACAAGCATGCGCCACCATGCCCGGCTTTTATTCTTTATTATTATTATTTTTTTCGAGGTACTGAGGATGGAACCTGGAGGCATTCTACCTCCAAGCTACAGCCCCAGCCCTATTTTTTATTCTTTGTTTTGAAACAGGGTCTCACTAAGTTTCGGAGGGCCTCACTAAGCACCTGAGGCTGGCCGTGAACCCAGATCCTCCAGTCTCAACCTCCCAAATGCTGGGATTACAAGCATACGCCACCACGCCTGGCTTTATTCTTTTTTTTTTTTTAATGCGGTACTGGGGAGGAAACCCGGGGGCATTCTATCTCTGAGCAATAGCCCCAGCCTTTCTTTTTTTTTTTTTTTTTACGGTACTAGGGATTGAACTCAGGGGCATTCTACCTCTGAGCTACACCCCCAGCCCTATTTTTTATTCTTTATTTTGAAACAGGATCTCACTAAGTTGCGGAGTGCCTCACTAGGTAGCTGAGGCTGGCTGCGAACCCGGATCCTCCGGTCTCAGCCTCACGAATGCTGGGATTACAAGCATGCGCCACCACGCCCGGCATCAGCCTTACTTTTTATTCTTTTTTTTTTTTTTTTTTGCAGTACTGGGGATTGAACTCAGGGGCATTCTACCTCTGAGCTACACCCCCAGCCTTATTTTTTTT
>PVLC010033640.1:0-17395 GCA_004027655.1 Graphiurus murinus | reverse complement strand
AAAAAAAAAAAAAAAAAAAAAAAAAAAAAAAAAAGACAAATATCACAACCAATGGTTAAAGACCCAGTGATCCCCAAATTCAATCAAGTTGGGGGCTGGCTGCATTAGAACCGCCCGAGAACCCACGGGCCTCACTCCTGGGGGCTTGGACACACAGATCGGTTTGGGAATCCTTGGCTGACGGAGTGGAACGGGAGGAAAAAGAGCCTCAAGATGGCCTCGTACACGGCCAGCCAGTTGCTGGCAAAGGCCCTAACATCAGCCCAGGGTCCGTGAGTGTCAGACACGCTGTTGGCTGCAGAGACGGAGGGTCTGAGGGACCTCTTTCTCTTAGGACCCGAGGAGGGTGACACATTGCAAAGGCCAGTGGAGACGATTCCAGGACAAGAGGGATACAGTGAGTGCCGCCGAGAGGACTCAGAAGATTGCCGCAGGCCCCCTCCCTCCCACGACCAGCCATATCGGCTCCGCAAACCCCAGAGATCAAAATGGGGCCAGAAAATCCCCCCATCTAGTGATTAAAAAAAAAAAAGCTTTAATTGCTATCCTACTGAAGGGCTCCACTCCAGCTCTGAGGAGAGATATTTACTGCTTAGATTTGCCGTAATGATTATTATTGTTACTGTTCGGAAGAATACATCCATTGTCTCCAGCAAGCTCACAGCACAGCACAAACATGATCTCATTTCTCCTCTGAACGGGGCAGGTATTGTTAACTGTTTTCCAAAGGACGTGGAGGTCCATTGCGGTCCCGTGCCTTAAGCAAGGCCATACATGGAGAGCGGGAGGAAGATGGCGCCGGCCCCAGGCCTCTCCTGTTTGGGTCCTGGCCGAGGCTCCTGTGACTGTCTGGTCAGTCCATCTGCTTCCTGATGGGCACAGAGATGGTTCCAGAAACTGAGGGGATAAGAGGGATAAAAGTCACCAAACTAAGATACCAGGGGGCCAGGCAAGGTGGTGCACACCTGTAATCCTCGCACCTGGGAGGCTGAGACAGGAGGATCGCAGGTTCGCGGCCAGCCTCAGTAACTTAGACTCTCAGTAATGTATCAAGACCCATTTCCAGCCGGGCATGGTGGCGCACGCTTGTAATCCCAGCATTTGGGAGGCTGAGACTGGAGGATCCGGGTTCTCGGCCAGCCTCAGCTACCTAGTGAGGCACTCCGCAACTTAGTGAGACTCGGTTTCAAAATAAAGAATAAAAAATAGGGGGGGGGGCATAGCTCGGAGGTAGAATGCCCCTGAGTTCAATCCCCAGTACCGCAAAAAAAAAAAAAAAAAAGACCCATTTCCAAAATAAATAAAATAGGGCTGAGGGTGTTGCTCAGAGGTAGAATGCCTCTGGTTCAATCCCCAGGACCACATACACACACACACACACACACACACACACACACACACACACACGGGATACCAGGGGAAGAAGAATCATTGCTTTCTGCAGCTCGGCTGAGTGCAGACTCCAGGCTCAGCACGCAGAACCTTCCCGAGTTTGGCCCGGGATCCACAAGTGTCCAGCTGACTCCCCCCACGTCCTCACAAGGGAACCTGGAGCGCTCCATCACCCGGGTCTACCCAGACTGCAAGCCATGTTCACGGCAGCATTCTACCTTTGAGCTATGCTCCCAGTTCGATTTTATTTCTTATTTGGAAACAGGGTCTCACTAGGTTGATAAGATTCTCACTACTTGCCGAGGCTGGCCTCAAACCTGTGATCCTCCTGTCTCAGCCTCCCAAGTACTAGGATTACAGGCCTGCGCCACCACACCCGGCTTCATGCCAGATTTCTTCTGCTCCATGAAGAGTTCTGTCACCTGCAGGGCCCTTGACTTCATCACGGTATATTTTGGCTACTATGCTTCTGTGTGGTGTGTGTGTGTGTGTGTGTGTGTGTGTGTGTGTGTGTGTGTTACCGGGGATTTAACCCGGGGCATTCTACCTACAAGTTACACCTCCAGACCTTTTATTAATTCTTTTATTTTGAAACAGGGTCTTGCTAAGTTGTGGAGGGCCTCACTAAGTTGCTGAGGCCAGCTTCAACCTGCAGTCATCCTGTCTCAGCCTCCCAAGTGCTAGGATTAGAGACGTGTGCCACCATGCCCGGCTACTGTGCCATTCTCTTGGCCTTTGCTTTTTTTTTTTTTCCCCTGTGGTACCAGGGATTGAACCCAGGGACAGTCTATCTCCGAGTTACACCCCCAGCCCTACTTAATTTTTATTTTGAAACAGGGTCTCGTTAGGTTGATGAGAGTCTCACTAATTTGGTGCACCTGTCCCCAAACCTGCAATCCTCCTGTCTCAGCCTCCCGAATATTGAGATTACAGGCGTGCGCCACCATGCCCGGCAGCCTTCGCTTTTGTCAACCTCTAAACCTCATCCCAGAACGCATTTTGCCTCTCCGGCTCTCCTTGCCTCCTACCCAAGCGCTGTGCCTCTGAGTGCCCAAGGAACCTTCCAGAACAGTCCCTGAACTCCTGCCGCCCTTAGTCAGTCATCACACCGCCGATCCTGAGGGCTGACCGCGTGGCAGGAGTGTGGAAGACGACGGCGCTCAGTAGGAGTCGCAAGCTGGACATGGACTTTACATCCTCCTGGGGGAGACAGGAAAAACAAAGGTAAATCTTTAAGTCAAATATTTACACGTTGTCCTAAGTGCGTAGGAAAAAAGCCTCCAAGGAAATCCAGAAGAAGGGAAGGCCTCCAACATGCCCCCGGCCTTCCTCGTCTCTGCATCCTCCGCCCAGTCCAAGAGAGAGCTTGGCTTCTCTGCGGGGTGGCAGAAAGTTTCATACAGCTGGGGACGGTGGTGCACACCTGTCATCCCAGTACTTGGGAGACTGAGACAGGAGAATCGCAGGTTGGAGGCCAGTCCCAGCAATTTGGCAAGACCCTGTCTCAATTTTTTTTTTTGCGGTACTAGGGTTGAACTCAGGGGCATTCTACCTCCGAGCTATACCCCCAGTCCTATTTTTTTATTCTTTATTTTGAAACAGGTTCTCACTAAGTTGCAGAGGGCGTCACTAGGTAGCTGAGGCTGGCGGCGAACTGGGATCCTCTGGTCTCAGCCTCCCAAATGCTGGGATTACAAGCGTGTGCCACCATGCCTATCTCAAATTTTTTAAAAAATAAGGCTGGGTGTGGTGGTGCATGCTTGTAATCCCAGTACTTGGGAGGCTGAGACAGGAGGATCTGGGTTCGCCTCCAGCTTCAGCTACTTAGTGAGGCCCTCCACAACTTAGTGAGACTCTGTCTCAAAATAAAGAATAAAAAATAGGGCTGGGGATGTGGCTCAGAGGTAGAATGCCCCTGGGTTCCATCCTCAGTAACACACACACACACACACACACACACACGTGAGGGACAGATTTTTGGTGCCAAGGGCGGAGTTGGGTAGACCACCTGGAAAGCCCTTAAACTAACTTCACATAGCTGTCGCAGTGACCCGTCCAAACCTCACCCTGTGGAGTCCCGGAGTTCTGTTGGCCACCAGTCCACCACCCCGACTCATCTTCCCAGAACCCCCTGCGCCTTCTCTCCAGGGACTTCTGGGGACGGCACCCCAACCCAAAGGGGAAGCCAGGCTGGCTGCTGGGCAGAGGAGTCGTTTTGAGGCGCCCCTGTGGGGGCCACCGGCTCTGAGAGGGAGGCCGGGGGTGGCAGGGACCAGGCCCAGTGTGCCCGTCCCCCTCGGTCTCGGCCAGCTCCGTCCCTGCCAGCCGGGCTCTCCCCCACCTACCCCCAGCCGGGGCTGCAGGCGTGCCTCGCCCTGCACTGCCGGGTCACGAGTGGTTACACCAGCGTGGAAACCTATCATTTACAGCCTTGCAAGTAAGTCAGCACGGAGTTAAAGGCTTTCCTCTGCCCCTCCCCACCCGCACCGGGGTTGGTTTTGAGATTTAGGAAAGACGGGATGTGCCTGGGTGATACTGGGAGGTCCGGGAGGGAGGGAAGGGCTGGCTTGGCAGACCGCCGAGGTGGAGAGCTGGTCCCTGTGCCCCCGTGACGGACCAGGCTTCCTCTCCCTGGAGAAGGTTCTAACCTTTGGGGCAGGGGTATTAGAGACTCTGTGTGTGTGTGTGTGTGACACTAGTGATTGAACCCAGGGGCATTCTACCTCCAAGCTACACTCCCAGACCTATTTTATTTTTATTTGGAAACAGGGTCTCGTTAGGTTGATAAGAGCCTCACTACTTGCTGAGGCTGGCCTCGAACCTGTCTCAACCCCCCAAGTACTGAGATTACAGGTGTGCACCACCACACCTGGATATGCATATATTTTTTTAAAAAAAGGTATAGAAAACCTCTCTCTGGTAGACGGGCACAGCCGCACTTGGGAGCCTAAGACGGGAAGATCGAAGGTTTAAGATTAGCCTCGGCCTTGTGTTGAGACTCTCAGCAACCTAGTGAGACCCTGTTTCAAAACAAAAAGTAAAATCAGGCTGGGAGTATAGCTCAGAGGAAGAGCTGGGGATGTAGGTCAGTAGTAGAGTACACCTGAGTTCAATCCCCAGCAAAAGAAAGAAAAAGGAAGGAAGGAAGGAAGGAAGGAAGGAAGGAAGGGAGGGAGGAAAGAAGGAAGGAAGGAAGGAAGGAAGGAAGGAAGGAAGGAAGGAAGGAAGGAAGGAAGGGAGGGAGGAAGCCATTTGCCCTAAGCTCTTTGTTGCTGTCTTTCCCCACTGGAGCAGGAAAGAATTAGACCCTGCGGCCCAGGCGCCTCGCCTGTGTAACCAGGATGTCGCGCTGGGCTGGGGAGCCATTTCCAGCTCAAGCTGGGGAGCATGAGGGTATCTGGGGGAGCCGCCTCCCGCCCGCTCTACAGTCCTGGGAATGACACACGCTTGCAATCCCAGTACTTGGGAGGTTGAGACCGGAGGATCCCAGGTTCAAAGCCGGCCTTGGCAACTTAGCAAGGCTCTCAGCAACCTAGTGAGACCCTGTTTCCAAATAAGGTATAAAAAATATCGGGTTGGGGGTGTAGCTTGGAGGTAGAATGCCTCTGGATTCAATATCCAGTACAAAAAGAAGAAGAAGAAGAAGAAGAAGAAGAAGAAGAAGAAGAAGAAGAAGAGAAAGAGAAGGAAGAAGAATAAAAGAAACCCTCTCTGGAAAAATGAACAATGGGGACAAAAGTTTGTATACAACTTAGGAAATTCCAACGTGTCCCCAAAGCCCCGGTGACAGCATGGACTAATTCATACCAACGTGTGAATGACTGAGAAGGTTCAGCACATTCCCATTTGAGTGGAGAGTAACCCCTTAAATCAAAGGAACTGTGGCTCTTCCTAGAGGAGCTACTCCATCGGGGCTGGAGATACTTTCCAAAGGAGACTTCCCCTTTGTACCTACACATAGAACTGGCGTTGAAAACAGGCTCACTTGCCATCAGGAGGCCGACTGAGCCGGGCACGGCGGTGCGAGCCTGCCATCCCAGTGCTTGGGAGGCTGAGACACGAGGATCGCAGGTTCTCGGCCAGCCTCGGCCATTTAGGGTTTTCTTTCTTTCGACCCTTGGGCTCCACCCCCCAGCACTAAACTAAAAAGGCTGCCGGCTGTCTAAACCTCCAGCCAATGGCTTTCCTGGGGGCCTGGGTACCAGGTCCTCCTGGTCAGCTCACAGAGCATCTAAGCATCTGATCTTGTTAACGGGCCAATAAAAATTAGGGGGACAAAGGCCAAGCCCCCGGCTGCTCAAATGAACCTCTTCTGTGCGAGGGAGCAAACTTGTAAAGGGCTGTAGCCAAGCAAACGGAGGAACCATTGCGTTTCATTAACTTTAATAGCGCTCGTTAGTTTGGCTGCCAGGGCTTGTGGGACGGGGAGCGCGCCAGACCCATCCCCAGGGCCGCGGAGGCGGCTGCCCGGACTCCCCCGCGCTCCAGAGCTGGAAGTGGCTCCCCAGCCCAGCACGACATCCTGGCTACACAGGCGCCTGGGCCTGCCACGGGGACGAGACAGCGACAAAGAGCTTAGGGCAAATGCTTCCAGACTCGGGCAGGCCACCTGACCTGGGCACCCGCAGACAGGCCCCTCCCAGGGAGATCAAGAGCCCCGGTGCCCTCCAGCCCCCATGGGGATCCTCCCAGCCCAGGGCCCGGACGGGGGACCACGGTCAATGGTGGCCACACCCGTCCTCCTCGTCCTCCTCATCCTCCCCCCACCCCAGACATGTTCAATGCCAGAAAAGCAGAAAACAAACAAACAGGACTAGCAGAAAGCTCATCACCAAACAAGCCCGCCTCACATTGTCCTCTGTGGTCGGCTGGGGCCTCCAGCCAAAGGCCACTGGTCTGGAAAAGCCGGAAAACAGCGCCCTGTGCTAGGTCTGAGCAGGGCCTCCTCTCCCCCTCCCCCCCTCTTCCTCTGCTTCTCTCTCTCTCTCTCTCTCTCTCTCTCTCTCTCTCTCTCTGTTTTCGTTTGTTTTGGTACTGGGGATTGAACCCAGGGGTGCTCTACCTCAGAGCTCTACCCCCAGGCCTTTTTGGTTTTTTTTAAACAGGGCCTCACTAAATTGCTGAGGCTGGCCTCAAACCTTCGATCCTCCTGTCTCAGTCTCCCAAGTCCTGGGATTCCATTTCTCTTTTCCTCCTGTCCATTATTTTACCGTCTTCCGCGGCTCCCTCTGTCCCCTTTGCCCCTCTTCTTCTCTCTGTTCTCTTCCTGTGTCCAGGATGACACAAGATCACTAGAAATCAACACATTGAAGAAATCCCACAGGGCACATAAATTAGCCAACCCATGACTAGAGCCAGCCATGCAGCTTCTTTTCCTCTCTCTCTCTCTCTCTCTCTCTCTCAGCTAAGCCCCCAGCACTGTTTTATTTTTTATCTTGAAACAGTCTTGCTGAAGCTGACCTTGAACCTGCAATTCTCCTGTTTCAGCCTCTCAAGTACTGGGATTACAGGCAAGTGACACCATACTGGGCTGCTGTGTGTGTGTGTGTGTGTGTGTGTGTGTGTGTGTGTACTGCAGACCGAATCCAGGGCCATTCCACCTCTAAACTATACCCCAGCCTTTTTTATTTTTTGAAACACAGTCTTGCTAAGTTGCCAAGAGTCTTGCTAAATTGCTAAGGCTGGCCTCAAACCTGTGATCCTCCTATCTCAGCCTCCCCAGTACTGGGATTGCAGGCTTGTGCCACCACTCCTGGCTACACCACTACTTTTTTAAAAAAGTCCTCTGGGCTCCCAGAACCTAGGCAACAATGTCGGGCCCCTGGCATCCAATCAAAAGAGACTCTGTATCATCCTGCCCCATGCCACCTTCGAGAACTCCCTCCCACGCCCTTCCATACTTGTCTCTTTTTGACGCACATTATTAATTCCTTGATGATAATCCCTCCAAACCCTTGCTCACCTTGTCCCTGCCACCTGGAGGGCCCTCGCCTCTTCCCCCGGCTGCACATGCGGAAACCCTGGGTGTTTCTGAGGCCGGCTTTAAGCCCTCTCTTCCTGCAACAGCCGAGGCCTCCAGATGGAATTAATCTGTCCCCTTATACCACCATTAGAATTTTATGTTGGCACTTCCATACTTGGACAACCGCCACGTTTCGACCTTGGATTCTAATGCTCTCCATGCTGATTTCTCTCTTCTACCAAGCTACAAACTTGATAGGAGAAACCGAGTCACCTCTGCACCCCCAACCTCCGATAGGTTCCCGGCGCATAAGTGCCCAGTTAAAGTCAAACATTAAAAAGTCGAACCCAGAGCCGGGCGTGGTGGCGCACGCTTGTAATCCCAGCATTCGGGAGGCTGAGACCGGAGGATCCGGGTTCGCGGCCAGCCTCAGCTAACTAGTGAGGCCCTCCGCAACTTAGTGAGACTGGGTTTCAAAATAAAGAATAAAAAATAGGGCTGGGGGTATAGCTCGGAGGTAGAATGCCCCTGAGTTCAACCCCCAGTGCCGCAAAAAAAAAAAAAAAAAGTCGAACCCACGGTTATAAAGAATCACACATACGATTAATCCCCCTCCCACCCCTCGTCTCGACTTCACCCATGTGGGTATATCTCGGTTATTAAAAAATCTTATTTGCAGCCAGGCGTGGTGGCACACGCTGGTCATCCCAGTACTTGGGAGGCTGAGACAGGAGGATCACGGGTTCAAGACCAGTCTCAGCTACATAGTGAGGGACTCTGCAACTTAGTGAGACTCTGTTTCAAAATAAATAAAACATAGGGCTGGCGGTATAGCTCGGAGGTAGAATGCCCCTACGTTCAATGCCCAGTACTACCAAAAAGAAAAAGATAAAAAATCTTATTTGCAAGTTTGTTGGAGGCCCTGGGCTCCTGAAGGAGCCTTCCTGAGCCGAATGCCAGGGACTTCAGCGGGGGCCGGAGGAAGGTATGTTAGATGGCGGCACCTACTGGTGAAGGCTGGCATTGCAGCGGGTTCTAGTCCTGCGCCCGCCCTGGCGGCCTCCTCTGCCCTCTCCCTCCTCCGTTTCCCTAAGGCTGATCAAGCAGTGGAACGTCTCCGAGTTAGAGAAAAGACGGCTGGGAAGAGCTGGTTCCCCTCCAGCGGACCTGGAGGATCGAAGCCTGGTTGTCATGCCCGGCTGTCAGCCCGGAGGAGGAGGAAGAGAGGCCTCTTACCAAAAGAGGAAGGCGGGCATGTCAGCACTCTGAGCAAGCTCAGGGCTGGCAGACGTTCCACCTAGCCTTCCTGGCTGCTGGCATTCAGGTTCTCCTAGGATTTTCAATCCCACGGGACCCCGTCTCTGAAAATATAAAGGACTCTCTTGGCCAGCCGAGGCTGTTTGAACCGGTCTGTTTGAAGCTGATTCGAGAACACCTTGAACTTGGCCTCAGTGCCTCTGCCCATCCGTCCTGTAATCCGGGATGCCCAGGGCACGGTGTTGGGAGATGGAGCGTTTCTGCTCTGCCTCTCCGTCTGTCTTTTCCTCTGGGAAGGAAACCCCCCTAAGGAAGCAGGGCGGGGGAGGGGCCTGGCAGCTGTCGGCAAAGAGAGGGGGCTCCCACACGGCCGGCGCCCCCCCGCAGCCCCTCCCCGCCACTCAGAACAGTTTTGTAGCTGGATGGGTGTGGTCGCGCACCCTTGTAATCCCAGGACTTGGGAGGCTGAGGCAGGAGGATCATAGGTCTGCAGCCAGCCTCAGCTACTTAGTGAGGCCCTCCGGAACTTAGTGAGACGCTGTTTCAAAATAAAAAATAGGGCTGGGGGTGTAGCTCAGAGGTAGAATGCCCCTGGGTTCAATCCCCAGTACTGCAAAAAAATAAATAAATAAACACTTTTGTAAGGCTTCAACTGAAAGTTTAAACTAGCAAAGGCTCAATCCTGCCACCCTCTCTCAAGGGGGTGTTTGTGTTTGGGGGTCCATGAACTTACCTCAAAGGAGCAATTCTCTCTCTTTTTTTCTTTTTTCCACTGGGATTGAACCGAAAGGCTTTCTACCTCCACGCTACACCCCCAGCCCCCTTTTTTTATTTTTTTATTTTGAAGCAGGGTCTTGTTAAGTAGCTGAGGCCGGCCTCGAATCTGCGATCCTCCCTGTCTCAGCCTCCCAAGTACTGGGATCACAGGCGTGCACCCCCACACCTGGCTAGGAGCGACTCTAAGGAAGAGATTTTAAACACCAGTAGGAGAGGTCTTTGAGGAGGCGGCAGAGGGCCTCCGGGACTTCCCAGGCCTCGACTACGAAGACTTCTTCTTAGCCACGCAGACTTCTTCTTGGCCAGGCCCCTGCCTCTGTCTGCTTTATCCAGGCTCCGTCGTCCAATTTTCTACAACTCTGGCAAGATCCTGACCTCTGGCTTGGAAGATTCCAGGTCTTCATCTTTATCCCCCTGAATCTGAGCGTCTCTAGCCAGGTTCCCCTTTTTGGCCCCCCGAAACTCCCACTCTGCTGAAGCCTGGGGTTTCTGCTCTGCCTCTACACCCTCCGTCATTCTGATGTGCCCTCGGACTGGTGGGAGGCAGGGAGGCAAGGTCAGGGGAGGCTCGGCCTCCTCTGAGGGCCCCTGTGAACTCTCTGTGTTCCTTGGATCTTTCAGTCATTCAACAAACGTGTGTGGAGCACAACTATGTGCCCAGCACATGCTCGGGACTGAGGATATAGCGGTGGCCGCAGGGGTCTTGCCTTCCAAGCTTTGACGGACCATCACAGCCCCTCACAGGCAGCCATTGCGGAGGTAAACTAGAGGACCACTGAGCGGTCTGCCTGCTGCTGGCTGCTACAGCGACTTTGCAGAGGGGGCCCCACTTCAGCTGAATTTTAAAGGGTAATAATGGTTTTCCCGCTGATGAGCGCGCGGTGCGTCAGGCACGCTGCGGCTCGGGTGTGGAGAAGTGAGGTCAGAACATAAAACGTGACGCGTCCCCGGAGAGGCGGGTTGGGGGCTGGCGTGGGGGCCCGAGGGCCACGCCGAGGGGCGGGACCTTGCTCCTGCTGGACTGAGGTGCCCTGGAGGCCGCGGCGCGTGCGCAACTGTGGGATCGAGGTGGAGAGGAGGACCGTAGAGGAGCCTCGTAGAGGCCGGGCGTGGTGGCGCGCGCTTGTAATCCCAGGACTTGGGAGGCTGAGACAGGAGGATCCAGGTTTGCAACCAGCCTCAGCTACCTAGTGAGGCCCTCGGCAACTTAGTGAGACCCGGTTTCAAAATAAAGAATAAACATAGGGCGGGGGGTGGAGCTCGGAGGTAGAATGCCCCTGAGTTCAATCCCCAGACACACACACACACACACACACACACACACACACATATACACACACACACACATATACACACACACACACATACACACACACACACACACACACACACACACACACACACACACACACACACACACACACACACACACACACACACACACACACACACATATACACACACACACATATACACACACACACACACATACACACACACACACACACACACACACACACACACACACACAAGTCTCGCGGAGTCTCAGAACTCAGGAATTGCTGAGGCTTAGGAGACCATTAGCCTCAAGGTAGAAATCACAGGAGGAGGACGGGAGGACGGGTTGGGGGTGTTGAGAGGAACAGTGAGCTCGGCTGGGGGGTTGGGTTCAACTGGAGGCCTTAAAAAAGACCACCGGAAACATCTCTGCTTTTGGTTTGGGGTACTGGGGATTGAACCCAGGGATGTTCTAGCTCTGAGCTGCACTCCCAGCCCTATTTATTTATTTATTTATTTTTATTTTGAAGCAGGGTCTTACTAAATAGCTGAGGCTAGTCTCAAACCTGGGATCCTCCTGCCTCCGCCTCCCAAGCACTAGGGTTATAGGCATGCGCTGCTACACATGGCTGAAACCTGTGTAATTGGACAGTGACGTGGGATGAGAGAGAGGAGAGGACAGGACAGGGACCCGGTGAGAGAGACCTGCAAACCGGACGTCGGGTAGGAGAGCGGGATGGGGCACGGGGGTAGGGCCGTGTGTCGGGATCGTCAGCATGAGAGGCTGCGTCCCCTGGATGTCATCAGCAGTGTCAATCCAGCGACCTGCAAGGTGGACCCTTAGCCTCTGGAAGATTTCCTAGATAAGGAAGCCCAAAGAGGCCAAGAAGCTTTGCAGGGCCTACCTACCGGCGGGGCCGGGTTCAAGCTCAGAGCTGCCTGGCCCCAGCGCCCATATTCTTCCCGGCCCCCCAGCAGTCTCTCAGTCGTGTCCCGAGAGAGTGAAGACACCCAGGCTAGACGGCCCCGAGGTTCCAAGGGTTGTTGTATGCGTGCGTGGTACTAGGGATTGAACCCAGGGGTGTTCTACCTTGGAGCTACGCTCTCACCTCTATTTATTCATTTTTTTTTTTACTTTATTTATGTACTTATTTATTTATTTGCAGTACTAGGATTGGACCCAGGAGCATTCTACCTCCGAACTACACCCCCAGTCCTATTTTAGGGACTCACTAAGTGGCAGAGGGCCTCGCTAAGCAGCTGAGGCTGGCTGTGAACCTGGATCCTCCTGTCTCAGCCTCCCAAGTCCTGGAATGACAAGCGTGCACCACCACGCCTGACACTCATTTATTTCTTATTTCGGAACAGACGCTCACGAAGTCATGGAGGGTCTCACTAGGTCGCTGAGGCTGGCCTCATGTCTCCAATGACTAACTTCTGTCTCAGCCGCCCCAGCACTGGGCTTCCAGGCCTGGCCCTCTAGCCTTAAAAAAGGCCGGTGGGAGGAAAGGCGACCGGAGACTCAGGAAAAGAAAGGGTTCCAAGAAGAGAAAGAAAAACGTTCAGCGGTTTCAGATGATGCGGCCAGGTCGAGCTGGCGGCACCCGGATGTGGAGCTACAGAAGTGGCCAGAGTCCTTGGAGCGGGCTGTCCGGGGTCACCCGCCCGGGGGACGGGAATCGTCCTGGGGACAGAGGGCCTGGAGGAGCAGGCAGCAGGTCTGTGGGTGACTTCTTGCTGCTCCAGCCCCCTGCAGATGATACTGTTCCTAGGAGAAGGGAAAGCAGCCGAGTGAAGGGGCTCAGGAGGCCAGCCATGATGCGGTTCGTGTATGCCGAGTTGTCCTTGGACCAAAGCAGGGACCGTGGGCTGGGGAAGGACCTCCGCGGCAGAGTGTTTGAGTAGCATGTACCAGGCCCCGGGTTTGCTCCCTAACACCCCCAAAAAAGAGGGACCAGCCAGGCATGGTGGCGCACGCTTGTCATCCCAGTACTTGGGAGGCTGAGACAGGAGGATCCGGGTTCGTGGCCAGCCTCAGCTACTTAATGAGGCCCTCCGCAACTTAGTGAGACCCTGTTTCAAAATAAAAGATAAAAAATGGGGCTGAGGGTGTAGCTCGGAGGTAGAATATCCCTGGGTTCCATCCCCAGTACCACAAAAAAAGAGGAACCCCCCCCCCCAGCCTTCCTCCTCCCTCTCCCTCTTCTCTTGTCATCGTGCTAACCAGTTTTTTTGTTTTGTTTTTTGGTACTGGGGATTGAATTTAAGGGCATTCTATCTCTGAGCTGAGCTACACTCCCAGCCCTTTTCATTTTGAAATGGGATCTTGTTAAGTTGCTGAAGGTCTCGCTAAATTGCTGAGGTTGGTCTTGAGCCTGCGATCCTCCTGTCTCAGCCTCCCAAGTACCAGGATTACAGGCGTGTGCCACTGCATCCCACCTTCTATCTTGCTCATTTATTTCTGTCTGTTTAAGAGTCACCAAGATTCAGCCCCAATCCGCCCCTTGTCCTCAAAGCCTGCTTGGATGACCAGTTTCTGTTTCCTCTCCTCTTTTTTTTGCAGTACTAGAAGTCGAACCCAGAGCCTCACGCATGCTAGGCAGCCGTTCTACCACTGAACGGTTATTCTGAAAGAGGACCTTGCTAAGTTGCCCAGGCTGGCCTCCAATGTGCAATCCTCCTGCCTCAGCCTCCAGAGTTGCATCTGAGGAGTCCCAGGCATGCTGTACCAGCGTCATCTGTCCACACCATTTTCTCCTTGGACCCTTCAATGTCATTCTAGATAGTCTAGGTTCGGATATTCTATAGGGCATATGCAAATCCACCTGCACGCTAAGACCCAAGGCACTGAGTCTGGAACCACATTCTGTGGTTAGACAGCCCCCCTCCACCCAGGGATCATGTTTTCTATTTCTTGCACAGTCCCCAGAGAGCATAGGACAATGTGCAGAGGTCTGAGACAAGCGCCACTTGATAAAAAGACTCATAGCTGGTCAAATCATCAGGAAGGAGCCGGGCATGGTGGTACACGCTTGTAATCCCAGCATTTGGGAGGCTGAGACCGGAGGATCCGGGTTCGCGGCCAGCCTCAGCTACCTAGTGAGGCCCTCCGCAACTTAGTGAGACTCGGTTTCAAAATAAAGAATAAAAAATAGGGCTGGGGGTGTAGCTAGGAGGTAGAATGCCCCTGAGTTCAATCCCCAGTACTGCAAAAAAAAAAAAATCATCAGGAAGGGGAAGAGTAAGAACTACAAGGGGTCCTCGCAGCTTCAAGGGTCCGGGCTGGGTAAGGAGCACTGCTCTAGGAGTCTAAAGTAAGGGGAGACGCGGCTTTCTACCTCTACCTCTGCCCTTTCTACCTGTTGGATGAACTCGGGTGAGTCACGCCTCCCTCACCAGCTGACACCCTGTGATGGCTGAAGTCTCCTGCGATTCTCCGGCTGGGGGCTCCCCCAGAGTGAGGTGCCATGCCAGGCTCATCTGTGCCTTCCACGGCAGGGTGTAGGGAAGGAGAGACTCCCGAGCTACCCAGGTAGATCCCCTTCTCCTTCACCACAGTGTAGACGCGCTGCTGACAAAGGCAGCGTGCTGGAATGCATGGAATTTTCGGAACCTTCTCCGGAGGAATGTGTGATAGACAACCTTCGAGGGAGAGGCGAGCCCTCTGGCTGGCGGAGGCCCCAGTGGCCGTGCCTGCGTGGCCTGGGCCAAGCGGCTTCTCCCCGGGCACCCCTACACCCTAACCATCAAGTGCTTCTCTTGAGAAGTGCTGCAGACGATCGTGACCTCCATCTCTGGAGCACCTGCCATGAGCCTGGTGTCGCCGCGACAGCCGAAACATTCTCCATACAAGATGTCGTTTAACAGATTCTATAACCTGAGGAGGTTTTCCACCCCACTGTCAGAGGAGAAAACGCAGCTCACTAAGACGGAGCGGTAGAAAGGAATGGTGCTGAAAGCTGGACGTGGTGGCGCACGCTTGTCATCCCAGTTCTTGGGAGGCTGAGACAGGAGGATGGCGGGTTTGCGGCCAGCCTCAGCTGCTTAGGGAGGCCCTCTGCGACTTAGTGAGACCCTGTTTCAAACTGAAGAATTAAAAATAGGGCTGGAAGTGTAGCTAGGAGGTAGAATGCCCCTGGGTTCCATCCCCAGTACCAAATAAGTGAATAAATAAAAACAGAAAGAAGAATGAAGCTGAGAGGTGACCTGCACGCTGTTTAACTCCAGAGCCCGTACAGTTAGACAGTGACATACACGAAGCCTTTCAGGGCTTGTGACCACATCCACTTTCCAGATGGGGAGCCCGAGGCTCAGAGGACTGAAATAACTTGCCGGAATAAAGAGACAGCTGGGAACAACGGTGTCTCCTGACATGGATGCTGGGGCAGTCTGTTCTGTTCTCCACTCCAGGTAGGGTCATTTTACATTTGGGGAAGCTCGGGAGCACAGAGAAGAAGCAAAGGCTCATGGGAGAATGGCTGGCAGCGGAGGAGGAGGAGTCCCTGCGAGGGCCAGGGCCCCACCAGAGGTGTCCCTCTGTCCCCCACCCTGCCCTGCACCCAGACCAGTCCTCTCCACCGATATAGGTGCAGGAGAAATTTGAAGTCACCGGCATCCCTGAAAGGAACCGGAACCTAAAAGCAAAACCTGGGAGGTAAATGCGGGAGGCCCGGAGAACTCTGTGGTCCCATTTACAAGAGCTGTGTCACGATGCCTTCCTTGACACCTTGCCAATGACTGTCAGTCACTAGGAAGAAGCTGGGCATGGTAGTGCATACTTATAATCCCAGTACTTGGGAGGCTGAGACAAGAGGATCACAGGTTCGTGGCCAGCCTCAGCTACTTAGTGAGGCCCTTCTCAACTTAGCGAGACCCTGTTTCCAAATAAAGAATAAAAAATAGGGCTGGGGGAGTAGATTGGAGGTAGAATGCCCCTGGGTTCAGTCCCCAGTACAAAGGCCCCTGGGTTCCATCCCCAGTATCAAATAAATAAATAAACAAACAAATGAGTCCAAAGAGGACCAGGTAAAGCAAAGCAAGGTGAGGTGCGGCCCTGCCCCCCCCCGGGGCTCTGGCTCTCCCTCTCTTCCCCCCCGTGGAGATCACAGACACCATCTGGCAACCTCCAATTCTTCCTTCCTTCCTTCCTTCCTTCCTTCCTTTCTTTAAACCACTCTCTTGTTTGGGGCAAAAAGGCCAGCAAGTCTGCACTTGTCTTCAAGCCCCACACATAATTGGTGGCAGTCGACAGAGCCGCCGCTGGGGAGGGGTTTGCGGTGGAATGGAGGAGGGAGGGGATCTTGGAGCCACGGGGATGGAGGGGACCTCAGGGGTCACCTGACCCCACCTCTCCATGGCCTCCCTGCCGTCCTGGGAAGGAGGGTGCTCACTTTCCCTGGGCCCCCGCACCCCGGGCCTCCCCCAGGCTTCCCAGGGCACTGCCCCCTTTCCACGACTGGATTCACCCTCTTGGTTTCTAGATGGGGAAACTGAGGCCCATGAGGTGGGACTTGCTCCAGGTAGGGCCAGGGTAAGATACCCAAAGGCTGAGTCTGTCTCTAGTCTCCTACTTTCCCACGGGATCCCCAGAGAAGGAAGGGCGGGCTCTCCCCGAGGTCACGGCGAGCCCGTCCTCACCGGGGCTGACTTGGGAGGCAGTGGACATGGCTCTGGGGGCCAGTCATCTCCAGGGGTCACTCTCTTGGTCACTGCCCCTTCCTCCTGGGAGCCCAGCCTGGCCCCCAACCATCTGAGTCCTGCAGGAAATTGACTTGGAAGACTGAGGAGCTACCTGGGGCCTGGTGGGCGCCGGGCTGACCAGCGCCCCGGTACCAAGGAGAGCCCTCACCAGCTCTTAGAAGATCTTTCTCTCTTCCCTACAGCGTGTGAAGGGGTCAGGAGGAAGTGGCCGTGGCTGGGGGACACTGCTCCTTCAGCCTGGCTTGCCCCCATCTTAAATATGTCTTGTGCTGTCCCGGTAGCTGGAGGGATGAAGGGTTAGAGTCGGGACCCCTCTCTTGAAGCCGTGGGACAGGCTGGGAAGAGTGCTGCTCCTTCTCTATGACTCTGGACTTGGACGCACAAGAAGGGTTCCGTGGGTTGGGTGACTCAGTGGCTTACCTCCAAGGGCTTCACGGCCAAGACTCGGTCTACACTGGGGCGGGTAGTTTTAGCAGCGGGGAAGGCTACTTCCTTCTGAGTCTTCACAGTGGACTCACATCTAGGGGATCGAGTGGAGAGGGTGGGGTAAGAGTTGAAAGGACGTTCCTTGTGTTTAGAGGTGCTAGGTAGCTGTGCCCCTCGTGTGGGGCTGGGCCGTGGGGGACGCCTGAGCGCCCTGGCGTCGGAGTCTGCCCCGGCCTCCCCAGCACCCCGCGCCCTCTTTGTCTCCCGGCTGGAGGTGTGCGTGCAAACCTGCGCCGCTCGCCTCCCGGCGCGGGAGCAAGGGGGCGCACCCTGGCTCCCCCGGCTCCCCCGGCGGGGAGAGGGGACGAGCCGGAGCCCGGTGCTGTTTGGTCTGGAGCCGAGCGGGGCTTGCATTGATCCATTGATTGCGCGCGGTCTGCGCCTGACCTCCCTGCTCCCGGGGAAGCCGTTTCCATGGAGACCGGGCCCGCTCCCCCAGCGCCGGATTGTAAATTCCTGCAGGCGGCGGCCCGGCAGCCTGGGGAGGGGGCGCCGCGCCCGGGCGCGCAGGGGGAGCGGCCGCCGCCGAGGCCCCAATTGAAA
>PVLC010033639.1:0-17163 GCA_004027655.1 Graphiurus murinus | reverse complement strand
TTATTTGCAAGGAAATGGAGGGAACTGGAAAACATTATGTTAAGTGAGATAAGTCAGTCACTAAAAGTTAAAAATCAAATGCTCTCCCTAATATGTGGAAGCTAGGGAGAAAATGGGACATAAGAGGGACTCCAGGTGAAGGAGAATTCTTAGGTGAACAAAGAATTTGACTTAATGGAAGGTAATGGGAGGAGGGGGGGGGACACCCTAATGAGCATGATGTACTTATAAGATCACATCAAAGTCAATCACTAAACTGACCAGGAGATAGGGGGAGGGTGGGTGGGAATTGGGGAAGGGTTAATGAGAAATATGTGCATGGATGTCTATACCTGTACTAGCTTGTACCCAACAAAAATGTGTGATTAACCCTGTTATACCCAAGAAATGTATAAAAATCCATGCTAAAAAAAATAAAAAAAATTAAAATTAAAAAAAAAAGAAAGTATATATTTACAGCAAAAAAAAAAAAAAATAAAGAATAAAAGATAGGGCTGGAGGTGTAACTCGGAGGTAGAATGCCCCTGGGATCCATCCCCAGTACCACAAAACAAACAAAAAACAAAAGAAACTGCTTTTATGCCAGTTTTGATTCACGCTTTATAGCACCTGAAGTGTCTCTCTCAGTCGCCATCTCAGGTTCTTCTCTCCCTGTTTAATTTTTTTTTTTTTTTTGCGGTACTGGGGGTTGAACTCAGGGGTGTTCTACCTCCGAGCTATACCCCCAGCGCTATTTTTTATTCTTTATTTTGAAACCGAGTCTCACTAAGTTGCGGAGTGCCTCACTAGGTAGCTGAGGCTGGCCGCGAACCCGGATCCTTCCGGTCTCAGCCTCCCGAATGCTGGGATTACAAGCGTGCGCCACCACGCCCAGCTTTCCCTGTTTAATTTTTTGAAGCAGCTCTTTCTTGGGATAATATAGAGATAGTTTATAGAGAAAAATATTAGTTTAGAAATATTGTATCAAAGTATGTTATTTGAATGTTCCAATATGCCACAGTGAAACCCATTATTCTATAAAATTAAAATGGACTAATAAAAAAAGAAAGATTAGTTGTTTTAGGCTGTTTGAAGCAGTCGTGAGCTTGTTAACGAACTTGTGGACTAAAGGCATATAATCCGAGTGAAATGGTCTTGAGTTTGTGTCTTGCTGAGAAAATGCTTTTAATCATGCATGAAAGAAATCTTTGAGATGAATTTTCACTGATCTGAGAAGTTTTAATGTTGATAGTTCTCTTCAGGATTACGTAAGACTAGAGTTCTCAGAAAAGTATAATTTCTTTTGCTTTCAAGGACAAATACAATGTCACATATGATTTTGTGGTTTGGCTATTGAAAAAAAATTTTGAACCACAGGAAGCAGAAATTATCTTTTAAATTTACTGTATATTGGAATGATTGTATCATATATAAATATAAATAGTAGACATTTATATTCAAAGCAATAAATAAGGAGTTTACATTTTAAAGTATTTTTCTTCAAAGTGAAAGATACTTCTGACCATTACTTTTTGCTGAGTAAATACTAGAATTAGAATCTTATTCAAAAGCACTTCGAACACATGTTTACATGGGGATTTGTGTTATTTTTTAGATTTTTAAAAATAGAAAGTTTTTACCTATAAATGATATATAGCAAATTCAAAAGATTTATTTTTAGTCATCTTTAATCAGGGACAGTTTACATGCAATAAAATTTACATTTTAAGTATGAGTCAGTCAATTTTGACATATATACTCATCAGTATAACTGCTACCCCAATTAAGATCCAGGTCATTTTATCTTCCCCCCAAATTCTCAGTGTCTTGTTTCAGTAATTTTCTACCTGTTGCCACCTCTCACTCCAAGTAACTGTTGATCCAATTTCTGTCACTAGAGGATAATTCAGACTGTTTAAGAATTCTTACCAATGAAATCATTACAATGAAGCCGGGCGTGGTGGCGCACGCTTGTAATCCCAGCATTCCGGAGGCTGAGACTGGAGGATCCAGGTTCTCAGCCAGCCTCAGCTACCTAGTGAGGCACTCTGCAACTCAGTGAGACTCGGTTTCAAAATAAAGAAGAAAAAATAGGGCTGAGGGTATAGCTCGGAGGTAGAGCGCCTCTGAGTTCAATCCCCAGTACCGCAAAAAAAAAAAAAAAAAAAAAAAAAAAAAGAAATCATTACAATGTATACTCTTTTGTGTCCAGCTGCTTTCTCTTGGCATAATTTCTAGGAATTTCATCCATGTTGCTAGGAGTATGGAAAGCTCATTCCTTTTTATCAGTTAGTAGTATTGCTTTGTATGAATATACCAAAAAATTTGTTTATCCATTCACTTGCTACTTTGTTTCTAGCTCTAGCTCCTAGCTATTTTCAGTAATGCTGCTAAGAACATTCCTGTACTAGTCTTTTCATGGACACATTTATATTTTGGGTAAAGATCTGAGAGTGAAATTGCTGGGTTATGCAGGGAAATTTGTATTTAACTGTATAAGAAACAGCTAAATTTCAATATATTTCAATTTTACCCTTCTTCTGCCAGTGTGTGGATTTTATTTGCTCCATTTCCTTGTTAGCTCTTGGCATTACTGGACTTTCAGTGAGTGTTTAGTAATGTCACATTTTGGTTTTAACTTGTTTTTTCTTGATGGCCAGTGATGTTCTCATGTGCTTACTGGCTATTCATCCATATAGCTCTCTGTGAGTCACTTGAATTCTTTATATATTCTGAATAAAATCCTTTGTCAGATACATATATTGCGAATATTGCCTCCCCATCTGTTGCTTGCCTTTTAATCTTTGTATATAACCTTGGAAGAACAAAAGATTTTAGTTTTGATAGAGTAGAATTTATCAGTTTTCTTTTATGATTAGTGCCTTTTTGTATCATTAAGAGATGTGTTGATTGCAACATCATGAAGACCTTCTCTTACTTGTTTATAGAGATTTTATAGTTTAAGCTTCTAGTTTTAGCTTTACTATATATTTTTATTTAACTTTGGGGCAGCATGATATGGGTGTGTGTGTGTGTGGGGGGGATTGAGGCTTATTTACTAGTACTTTCCACAACATTTGTAGAGAAGACTACAAATTGTAGCCACATTGAATTATGTTGGTGCCAGAGGCTCAACTTTGAATTTAACTTTGAAAAGTGACCTAGATTTTTGTGTTTGTATAGTGGATAGTTTAGATATATTGGCTTTTTAGGATTTCATTTAAAAAAGTTGTTTTGTTTTTGTCTTTTTCTATTTGTTTCAGCAGCTGTTTATCATGTATTAGCCTTGTAGGATGAGATGGGAGCTCTAGAGACCTACCATGCAACTTCTCCCTAATAGTCCCAACTGGAGATAAAAACAAATTAGATGACCTGTGTGCACATGTAAATGAACTAATGGAATTTGTGGTACATTTGGGAAAGCACACAAATATTATAAAGCCGGTACAATCTTAAGTAATCAATTTTAGAATTTGATAACTTTTTCTATTAATTTCTTATGTTTAACTTTAAAAATAACCTTAATATAGATAGCTTTGGTTTTCTCATGCTATTATATGATTAAGTAACTTCTCTTGTTTTCCTTTGTGAAGTGAAAATACTTCGTTCCTATTTCAAGACATTTCAAGCATTAAAAGTAGGTGAGGTAGTATTTTGGGGAGAGGCAGTGGATTCTGAAATCACATATTAGGGGTTTTTCGTAACCTTCCTCTTCTGTTCTGGAGTGAAGAGGGTGCTGTTTGAGACAGAACTTGTTAATTACTAAAAATGTCCCTTGTTGTTGGCCTTACTTTATGTCTGTCCTGCCTGCTTGCATCTGTTTTACATCCTCTCCCTCTTTTTCCTCTAGCACATGACTGACTACTCCCCCCTTTTTTGGTACTGGAATTGAACCCAGGGGCATTCCACGTCTGAGCTACACCCCAGCCCTATTTATTATTTATTTAATAACAGGGTCTCACTAAGTTGCCAAGGCTGACCTTGAACCTGTGATACTCCTAAATACTGGGATTACTGGTGTGTGCCACCACATCCAGCTTCCCAGCTCTGATTCTTAAGTGATTGGAATATTAATTGTAATAGTAATTGTAATATTAACTATAATAGCAATAGTTGACATTGTATATTGGGCACTGTCTTAAAGGCTTTATATTTATTGAAGGAGTTAATCCTCACAAACACTCTTTAGTGTTTAATACAGATTTTGTAGATGAGGAAACTGAGGTGCAGATGGTTGGTGGCTTGTCTAGGTTATACAACCATTATGTCTGGACATGATCCAGACTTCCTGGCTCTAAGAGCACACTCCAATTGTTATACAACCTCTCAGGAAAAAACATGAGGAAATGGAAATATTCATCTCCCCTCCCACCTTTGCTGCTAGTCTTCAAAAGTAATAATGTTTTGTAGCACAGGTGGCATTATTTTGTTACTATTTCTTGAAATTTTCTCTCCTTATAATGTGTATTGCAGTTTATATGTCTCTCCCTGGCATAAAGTTTCTGAAAGAAGCATGTGTGCTTAAAACAAAGTAGGTGTCCTTCTAAGGCCTTACTTTTCAGATCACAGCCTGAGGTCCCCCAGAGAGCAGAGGTCAGCCTCTCCTGTGGTTATTCTTCTGGGAAGGCAGCTGAGAGAAGGTGCCATGTTAAACCACAATGTATGCACAGGACTGGGGTGTCAATGCGTGGTAAAAGGCCTGGGATTGTCATGGACAGAGAGATTAGCAAGGAACAGGGTTTTAAAATTGTATTACAAGGGGATTCTACCCATAGAAGATTTCCAGGATCAAGGAAGAAGAGCTGGGAGATTGTGACAAGGCAAGAATGAATGGCGTCTCTCAGCTCTTGGGTATTTGGCCTCCATATCCTTCCTCTTTAGGTTTTTTCCCTTTGCCTTAGTCTCCCAAGTTTGAGCATTCTAATCCTCTTAGTGTTTCTGACCTCACTGCAGATGGAAGTACTTTCCTATCAGGTTTGTGAAAGCAGGTTAGATTTATTTTTTATTTTTTGTGTTACTGGAGATCAAGCTTAGGGCTTTGTGCATGCTAGGCAGGCACTCTACTTAGAAGCTACATCCCCAGCTTCTTTTAGTTTAATTTAATTAATTTATCTATCAGTACTGGGACCCTTTTTATTTTATTTTTAGACAGGGTCTTGCCATAGCAAGATTGTCCAGGCTGGCCTCAAACTTGTGATCCTCCTGCCTTAGCCTCCTAATTTTTTTTTTTTTTTTTATGGAGCTGTACCTTTGAAAATGCCAAACAAAAATCTACGCACGATAAAAGAAGGAAAAGTAAAGTCAAAAGTCTAGGAAAAATTGTAAAAATGCTTAGAAAAACACGAGTTTCTCTAGTATAGACCTCTTGCGTTACAACAGCCCCATTGCTCAGCCTTTTGCACAGCACAATACAGCACAGCACAGCACAGCCCCATTTATGCAGGCCTTGGCTGGGCCTTGTGGGGCTCACACAGTGGGAAAATTCTCAGTTTACTCTTGTGCTCCTCTTCTCTGGAAATAGATCTTGGCATTTCTTTACCTCGGGTTTCTTTGACCCTGAAGGAGCTTCGCTTGAATCTGTTTTTTAATTTTTGGTTCCTTTTGGTGACTTGGCTAAGGTCCTTTTACCTGGGCCTGGTGGGAGGGGATCTTCTGGTCTCCATAATCTCTGATATGTATTCTAGCCCCTGGCTTTTTTTGGGAAAGACTTAGGTGAACTTCAAAGAGGGTCTTCCTCAGCTTGGTTTACTCTTAATTGCATGGACCTCAGCAGAAGCAGCTGTCTTTCTGAGAAGCTGCCTATATAATTGTGTTCACTTTTTATCTGGACAGTAGAAGACTCCTTTTCTGTTTGAAAACCCCACTTTGTGCTGGGGATATAACTCAGTAACAGAGTGCTTGTTTAGCATGTGTAAAGCCCTTAGTGTGATCCCCAGCCCCACAAGAAAAGAAGAGGAGAAAGAAAACTCTACACTTTCTAATGATCTCTTATTGAAAGTGAAAAGCTTGGAGGTGGGCTGGAATGGGGCATGGCTTTAGGGGCTCCTGCTTGCCTGCCTTCACATTCCACAAGGTGGCAGGACAGCTCCAGCTGCTCTGTCCTGCACACTCCAGGTTCCAGTCCAGGGAGGGTACTCCTGGGAGTGCCTGCATAAAGTCTGTCATGTACTCTTTACTTTTCTTTCTCTCTTTTAATAATCAGTTTTATTTATCAACTAAGTTATATATTTCAGTGATTCAAAAACTAAAATTATTCTTGAAAGGATATAAGGCGAAAAGTTATTTTTCTGTCCTGTCTCTGTTATCATTATTAAGGGCTTCTTTGTTCTGTTTAATGCCTTTTGTTCTGAATTCTCTTTCCTGATGATAAAATCTGTTCCTGTGCTTTCATTTTATTTTCATTTGCCTAGTACATATAATTTCTCAATCATCTTTTTATTTTAAGCTTCCTGAGTTACTTTTGTTTTTTTGAGTTATGATCCTCTCTGTAGCATGGACTTTTTGATTTCTTCCTTCATAATCCAATCAAAAGGTAAATTTTCTTTTAATTAATGGGTTTAGGCCATTTCTCTATTACTATATTAGATATACCTGATAATATTAGTTTGTCCATATTTTGTCTTGTTTGCTATTTTTTTTTTTTTTTTTAATCTTTTAAAGAATCTTTCCAGCCGGGCGTGGTGGCGCACGCTTGTAATCCCAGCATTCGGGAGGCTGAGACCGGAAGGATCCGGGTTCGCGGCCAGCCTCAGCTACCTAGTGAGGCACTCCGTAACTTAGTGAGACTTGGTTTCAAAATAAAGAATAAAAATAGGGCTG
Organism: Graphiurus murinus; assembly: GCA_004027655.1. NCBI lineage: Eukaryota > Metazoa > Chordata > Mammalia > Rodentia > Gliridae > Graphiurus > Graphiurus murinus. The sequence goes on along the minus strand of PVLC010033639.1, from coordinate 10,365 downwards.
GGGGTATAGCTCGGAGGTAGAATGCCCCTGAGTTCAATCCCCTGTACCGCAAAAAAAAAAAAAAAGAATCTTTCCCTGCATAGCCTTTTTTTTTTTTTTTGCTGATTTTATGGGATTATTCTGATTTTTTGTTCTAGTGGTTATTACTATAATTTCACATAATGTCGTTAGTCTTCTAAGAAAGTGACCATAGTACCCCACTGTGAGCAGTGATAAAATTAATGAATTTCATACTAATTCTAATACAGAGATGTTATAACCATGGCACATTATCTGTCTCTTAATCAAGAAGTCTATTTCATTCTGTCTTCAGAGAAAAAAACTAATTACTCAGGAAGCTTGCAACTCAGTCAAGGTTATTATTATCAATAAGTGGGCTTTCAGAGACCTTATAAGCTTTCCCAGAGTAGACTGTGAGCATTTATTAAGGCTCTTTTTATGTGTAAAAAATCAGTTTCTAAAGTCATGGATCATAAAATTGATAAGCTGGCATTTGTTTAAAATGGAATGTTGTTTCAGTATCTGTGTAGGTATTCTGTTATTTGGTACAAGAGAGTCACCCATTTTATGTCCACATTGACACTGAAGCATAATGATTGGGTCTGAAGTTCTCTTGTGTTATTGTGAGTTCCTTACTTGTTGAGAGTTTTATCAGCATTTAATTTTTCAAAATCATTGTATTTGGCAACAGAGGCATGTTACATGTGTAAAGAGTTTATTTTAAATTAAAAGTTTTAATTTAAAACAGTCCTGTTGGCATGTCCTATTTAATGACTGAGATCCCTTTCCTGATGTTGTCCTGTCATCTAGGCCTAGAAGGAGCACAGCCTCTCTTCAGCCTCCTCTTTATTCTAGAGGCCTCAGCCCCAGGCCACAAGTAGCCTCTGCAGAGAGTGGTGAAAGGAATGTGGTTTTATAATTTTTTAGACCTAGGTCAATTAGATGACTGTAGATGAAATCCTTTTTTTGTGTGTGTAAGTTGTTTATTGCAAACCTTTTATAGAATAGCTGAAACAGACTATCATTGGATACATTTCTTTGGAGATTTCCATTTCTGCTTCCACTATAGTCTTATAATGGCAGCCATGTAGACTAATGCTCTCAGTCTGTAGTTTATGTGTGACCTGCCCAGAAAACCTGTTAAAATGAAGATGTTCCTGCTGAATTAAATGTTCATTTGGAGAATGGAATCTGTGCCTTTGATGTGTGTTACAGTCACCTGACTAATAAAGGCATGCCACAGACTGCAGTTTGAGGAAATAAAGGTGGACCTTTTTTTTTTTTTTTTTTTTGCGGTACTGGGGATTGAACTCAGGGGCATTCTACCTCTGAGCTATACCCAGTGCTATTTTTTTATTCTTTATTTTGAAATAGGGTCTCACTAAGTTGTGGAGAGCCTCACTAAGTAACTGAAGCTGGCCACAAACCTGGATCCTCCAGTCTCAGCCTCCCAAGTACTGAGATTACAAACCTGTGCCACCATGCCCGGCTGAAGGTGGACCATTCTGTGAGACAGATTTATCACCATTTAATCTTTCAAAAAAAAAATATATATATATATGGCAACAGTGAGGCATGTTACTTGTGAAAATGTTAACGTAGAAATTTTACTAATATCTTGTTTGACAAAATTCTGATAGGGTATTCCTCATGTGTACAGAATTTCAAAGAGATTTTTGTTTCAAATAGAAAGTGATAAGTGATTTGAATTTATCACATCTTTAATTACAAAATATAGAAAAATACAGAGGAGATTTTTTTTAACTTCAACCATTTTGTTCACAAAGTGTTTGCATGAGGATGTTTAATATACAGCTTGCAGAACAATGAATTTGATGTTTTTGTAAATGCTTCCATGAAAGCCTCAAGGATATCTGACAAGTCCTTTTTTATCAAATTTAATGAGTTTCTAAATCCTTATCTGCTTATCAAACAGAACCTTAATTAGAACTGTAATTGAGTAACCAGCTGCCTCTTGCGTTCATTCTAGGAACTTGTGTAAAAACATTGTGGAGCTCATGTAAGGTCATTCATTGCTTTTGGAGTTGCTAAATAGTAACTTAGCTGTAGGCTTCTAACAGTCTAGATATTAAGCGAGTCTACAGGAAGATAAAAATTGATAAGTGCTTTGCAAGGGTTAGTCTTGAGACTTTCTTCCCAGTGGATTAAGGTTCTTGATACTCTCTTCCCAGTGGATTAAGGTAGGAAAAAAAAAAATCCTCTACACCACAGATGGGAGCGAATCTTCCCTCTTAGGTTTCTTTCTCAGTGAGTTTATGTCTGCCTAGGCCAGTAGGAGAGAGAGCTGAGAAGGCCTTCAGAGCTGGGTGCTCTGGTTTGAACATCTGTGGATCTGTTTTCTCCTTGTGACTGTAAGCATTGCACTTAATCTCTCAAAGCTCAGTTTACTAATTTTTAAAATGGGGTAATGCTGCTACCTTAAGGAGAGGCAGGATTCTTGAGCTTGTGCTTCTTTATTCACTTCTTTATTCACTTGTGTTTATTCAGTGCTACACAGATAGATTAATTACCTCTTCTTTCCCAGGTATTGGGTACACCAAAAATAAAACCGACAAAACCCCTTTTACACAAGTGCTTAGGGAAGGTGTCACTGAGAAGGTTACTTGATGACCTGAGGGAGGTGGGAATGTCATGTGGATGTCCAGGGAAGATTGTTTTGGGTAATGAGAAAGAGGGTGCAGAGGCCCCAAGGCAAGGCCTTAGCTGTGGTGCTTGAGGAACAGTAAAAAAGAATGGGGTTCGAGAAAGTGATGGGGGCCAGATTGCCATCCAAAATTGTTTCTAAACATTATTTCTTTTTTACAGCCTGTTTTCTACTTAGCCTTACTAAAAAAGCAAGTTTTATGAGGGCAACAAGTTTATGTGTTTCGTTAGAGAATTTTGAATGTGTTACACAGAAGTACTTTATCTGTTCATAGTTAAGAAAGGGAAGTCATAGAAGGAGTGAGAGAAAGACAGTAAGTGGCCTGGTGCAGGGACTGAGGTATGTGGTAGATACTCCATAAATGTCTGTGGAGTATTTTTATTTTACTATTTATGCATTTACTTATTTATATTTGCTGTACTGGGGATTAAACTCAGAGGCACTCTGTCACTGAGCAACATCCCCAGCCCTTTAATTTTTTTTTTATTTTTGAGACAGGATCTCACTAAGTTGCTGAGGTTGACCTTAAACCTGTGATCCTCTTGTCTCAGCATCCCAAGTTCTGGGATTATAGGAATGCGCCACCATACCAGGCTTGCATTTTTAAATGTTACCATTTTATTATCCATTATGAGCCACAAGAATAATTGATAAAAATGACTGTGAATGTTTAGAAAGCATTTTTTGGACTGTTTTTCAGAATTACGTTGATTAACAATACTAATTATTTGTCTCACACTTAATCTTTCAGCTGCTTCATATTTTTTTCCTCTGTTAAGTTGAAATTTATTAGTGAATTTTTATTTAGGGGTATTTTTCTGTCTGACTTATTTCTAATTTAAATATTGATTTTTAATAAAAATAAGTGCTCTAAATGGAAGTTTTTTTATATTTGTTATTTTATGTCTAATTTCTCTTACAGTATTGACACCTTTTTTTGGAGTAACTTTTTATTGAAGTATAGCAAACATACAGAAAAATGCACAGATCACAAGAGTTTACTGCACTGAATTTTAAAAAAATGAATACACCTTATGTACATAGCATCCAGGTCAAGAAATAAAACATCATAAATACCCCTGAGAACTCCTTTATGACCCCTTTATGTAACTGCCCTCCCTCAAAAATTCTAAGATCAACAATCATAACACTATATTGTAAGAAATGTTATTTAAAACTTATAAATTGTTAATTTCTCATTTAATATTCTTGGATCTGGCACCCTATCTTAAATTTAAGATTACATATAGGAATTCTACTTGTTTTGTAACATTTGTAACATTTGGCTATTTCTTTAAGTCTTACCTATTTTTCTACTGGATCATCTATTCTTAACTAACTCAGTGATATTGTATTTATTTTCTGGGTATGAGTGAATTTGTGGAATAGTTTGTTGTACCTTCTTTATATTTTCTATAGTTTGTATTTTTCACTCTACCTAAGTGTTATTTTGATGAACAGAGTTGTTTATTCTAGTGTGGTCCAACTGATCTGTTTTCCTATACAGTTCATGTTTTTCATGTCTTCAGAACTCTGTCTATCTTGATATCATAAATATATTCCTATATATTACTTCTAGATTACCTTTCACATTTATATGTATATTGCAAATGGAATTGATTTTTGAGTATAGGATGAAATAAATTTCATTTTCTTCCACATGAATATCCAGTTGACCCATTATCATGCCAAAAAACTGTCTTCTCCCACTTCAGTTTTGTCATAAACCAAGAGACAATGTATGCATGGAAATCTTTCTGCACTCTTCTCTTCCATTTACTAATTTGCTTATACCAGGATTTCTTTCTTTCTTTTCTTTTTTTGCAGTATTGGGAATTGAACCCAGGGACAATTCTACCTCCAAGCTATACTCCCAGCCCTAGTTTTTATTCTTTTTGAAACAGGATGTGACTATGTTGTAGAGGGCCTCACTATGTATAAGCCAAATCTGGCTGTGAACTTGTGATCCTCATGTCTCAGCCTCCCAAGTACTGGGATTACAAGTGTGTGCCATCACACTCAGCTCTATACCAAGATTTCTTAACTTTGACACTGTTGATATTCTTTTTTGGGGGTGGCTATCCTATGCATTGTAAGACACTTAGCAGCATCCCTGGTCTCCTCTCATCTAAATGCCAGTAGCAGCCCTAGTTGTGACCATTAAAAATTCTCTAGACCTTGTCAAATGTTCCATAGTGGGCAAGAAATCCCTTTAAAATCAGGAGCAAGACAAGGATACCTAGTATCACCATTCCTTTTCAGAATAGTTCTAGAAACTCTAGCCAAAGCAATAGGAAAGAGAAGGAAATTAAAGGATTATAAATAGGAAAAGAGGAACTGAAACTTCCTCTGTTCACAGACGACATGATCTTGTACTTAGAAGAGCCTAAAAATTCAACCAAAAATCCTTTTGGAACTGATAAACAAATTCAGCAAAGTAGCAGGATACAAAACCAATCTACAAAAATCAGTAAATTTTTTATACACTAACCATGAATCCACTGAGATAGAAATCCAGAAAACAGTCCCATTCACAATAGCCCCTCCTCAAACAATAAAATACTTAGGAAAAAGAAACCATGTGGCCTTAACCAAGGAAGTAAAAGACCTCTGCAATGAAAATTATAAAACACTAAAGAAAGAAATTAAAGAAAACCTTAGAAGATGGAAAGATCTCCTCTGCTCTTCGATAGGAGAACAAGTGTCATCAAAATGGCCATTCTACCAAAAGTGATTTACAGATTCAATGAAGTCCCTATTATAAAATACCATGGTCATTCTTGACAGAACTAGAAATATCAGTCCTAAAGTTCATATGGAAAAACAAAAGACCCAGAATAGCCAAAGCAGTTATCAGTAATAAGAACCATGCAAGAAGCATCACAACACCTGACTTCAAACCATACTACAGAACTATAGTAATTAAAACAGCATGATATTGGGACAAAAACAGACACATAGACCAATGGAAACAGAATAGAAGATACAGAAACAAATCTACACACTTATAGCCAATTGATTTCTGACAAAGGTGCCAAAAACATATGCTGGAGAAAAGATAGCCTTTTCAACAGTGTTGGCAAAACTGGTTATCCATTTGTAGAAAAATGGAATTAAACCCCATCTTCTCATGCTGCACAAGAGTCAACTCAAGATGGATCAAAGACCTGGAAATTAGACCAGAAACTTTGCAATTACTAGAAGAGGGCTTTGGACCAATGCTCCAACGTATAGGCACTGGTAGAAACTTCCTCAATAAGATCCCCAAGGCACAAGAAATTAAAATGAGGATTAATAAGTGGATTTTGATTATTGCATCTTCATCGTTCTCTGTATTTTTTGTAAATTGGTAGTTGAATTGAGAGGCTTCATAAAATTTAGGTGTTTTCTTTTTGAGTTGTTTTGAAGAAAGAGCAAAACTACGTGTTGCCTCCTAATGGACAAATGGACCTGAGTAGCCATTGATACACTACATGTACATTTTCAGAGTAGTAATATCAATAATACAAATTCCTGAAAAAAGTTAAAATTTTGTTTTTATTTTGAAATAGGATTTTACTATGTTTTCCAGGCTGGCTTCAAATCTGCAATCCTCCTATTTCAGCCTTCCAAGTACTGGGATTATAGGTGTGTGCCACCGTATCCAGCAGCCCTTTTTATTTTGAAACAGGGTCTTGCTAAGTTGCTAAGGCTGGCCTTAAACTTGCAATCCTCTTGTCTCAGTCTCCCAAGTACTGCAATTTCAGATGTGTGCCACTGCACCCAGCTATGATTTTTTTAAAATAATTTTTAATTGTTGCACTGTAATTGTACATGATAGGGAGATTTATGTATTCATATATGCACATACCATTATTTAGTCTGTTTCTTTCCCCATATCTTCCCCTTCTCCTTTCATCTTTCCTACCCCAATCTCTTCCCAGTACTCTGTTGATCTCTTTCCTGATTTTTATGAGATCCCTGAGCTTGCCTTTTTTTTCTCTCTAGCTTCCACATGTATAAGAAACCATGTGGCCCTTGATTTTTCTAATTCTGGCTGATCTCACTTAGCATGATGTTCTCTAGTTCCATCCATTTTCCTACAAATGACATAATTTTGTTCATTAGGGCTGAGTAAAATTCCATTGTGTGTATATACCACATTTTTAAAATCCATTAATCTGTTGACAGACACCTAGGTTGGTTCCATAACTTGGCTATTGTGAATTGTGCTGCTGTAAACATGGGTATGCTTGGATCACTATAGCAATCTACCTTTAATTCTTTTGGAAAGATACTGATGAGTGCTATAGCTGGGTCATATGGTGGTTCCATTCGTATACTTTTGAGGAACCTCCATACTGATCTCCATAGTGGTTGTAATAATTACAATCCCACTGACATTGTATAAGCATTCCTTTTCCCCACTTCTGCACCATTGTTTATTATTGGGGCGTGTGTGTGTGTGCGTGTGTGTGTGTGTGTGTGTGTGAGAGAGAGAATTACTGGGGAATCAAACCCAGGGGTATTCTACCACTGAGCTACACACCCAGCCCTTTTTATTTTATTTTTTATCTTGAAGTATCTCACTAAGTTACTACATACTGGCCTTGAACCTTTAATCCTCCTGTCCAAGTATTGGGATTATAGGCGTGTGCCTGTGTGCCTGGTTTATTGCTTGTATTCTTGATGATTGCCATTCTAACTGGAGGGAGATAAAATCTCAGTGTACTTTTTGCTTTGTGTTTTTCTGATTGCTAAGAATGTTGGACATTTTTTTTTCATATATTTGTTGGCCATTTGTATTTCTATTTAGTTGCTGGTTTACTAATTGGGTTGGGTTTTTTGGTGTTGTATTTTTTTAGTTCTTTATAATTTCTGGCTATTAGTAGTCCTTTAATAGCCAGAGGAATAGCTACCAAAGATTTTCTCCCATTCTGTAGGCTCTGTCTTCATGCTCTTGATTGTTTCCTTTACAGTAGTTTCAGATTTCTTTTTTCTATCTTTTGCTTTCCCCTCTTCTTCAACTTTAGGTTTTGGGAGTACTTTTTATACACATTTTAGACCTTCAGCTATTTTCTGTAGTTATTACTTTGAGTCTTTTTAATATCCATTTTCATTTCTTTTTGACATTGACAGTTTTTTCCTTTTCATTTTCTATTTCTTACCTGTAGAATTTGTTATTTTTGTTCTTTCTAGTCTGTCCTTTATTTATAGCCTTGTCCATATTTTTCTGAGTTCTACAGGTCATTACTGAGTTAGTTAAAAATTGAACTTGTTTTTGTAATGATTTTTTAGCTTTCTCAACATAAGAGTTCTCATTATGTTTTATGGACTTCTATATTGGACATACTTCTGTTGACTATCAAGATGTTATTCTGCTTGTTCTCCTTTTTGACTTGTATCCTTTGCTATAACTTATTTTAGTGTGAAATTTGTTTTTTTGAACTTTTAGAAAGTATAGGTCAGAATATGTTTTTTAGCTTCAGAGCTCTAATAGCATTTTTTTAAACTTAAGGTATTCTTTGTAAATAATACAGTTTATTCATTTTAAGTATGGAGCAAAAATCTTGGTAATCACATATAATTACATAACCACAACCACAGTGAAGGTGTGGAACATCTCAGTAAACTTCAAGTCTTTTTGCAGTTGGTGCTCCCCCCATCTCGCGTCATTTTGGTTTTGTTTCTTTCTCTTAGTGTAGTATTTTTGAGATTCATCCATTTTTCTGTGATTGTCAAGTATTCCAAACATGGCAATGTTACTTTCTTCTGCCTCTCTTCTGCATTGCTTCAACTCTGTTGGTTCTGGTGTATTCACTTTGGGTTCTCTTCATGGGAGTTTCTCCTCAGTGTGAGGCTGTGTTCTGAAAGAGCACTTTTGCACAGTTTCGTGAGTTCATAAGGCCTAGAAGCCTCCAGTCCCATCATACCTTGCTCTGAACTCTTTATTTACTTTATCAATCAGGTGTGCAACTCCACTCTCAGTTTCAGCCACTCAGAATATCTTGCCACATTTCCTAGTGAGTACCTGGCGGCTCTTTTGTGGAGTTCCTGCTTCCTGTTGTTAGATGCCCTGTTGCAGCTATCAGCTTCTTCCCACATGCACATGGATAGCATGTACGTCTTATATTGTCTGTTGTTTACCTCCACCTGCTGGCATTTAGGGGTTCTTAGGGACATCTTTAGATGCAGTTACATTGTACATACTATCTGTGGGTATTGATTCAGCTACTTAGTTCTCTGTTTTTATGGCAGAATTTGGGGGGGCTAAAAGTATATTGTTTTGGCTGTAACAAAACAAAAATTGAAGCCTGGCACAGTGGAACACACCTATAATCCCAGTACTTGGGAGGCTGAGGCAGGAAGATAGTAAGTTTGAGGCCAGCCTGGGTAATGTAGTGAGATCCTATCTTAAAATAAAAAAGGGCTGAGGTGATGGAACGCTGCTGGGTTTACTTTCCCATACTACACACACAAAAATTGAGTAATAATATTTTTATAAGGAAAGTAGCAAAAAATTCCAATTATTTCTTAGATTTATAAGATGATACATACTTTTCTACCTATTACATTGAGGAGGGAATGTATATGTTCCTTTTGTGGCATGGTATAGCCATTTTGACTTTCTGTATTTTCTGTATCTTTTATTATGTCTAGAATGTTATTGTCTATTATTTTAGATTGTAAAATAAGAAGAGGAACCCAATTGTTGGGTGCCATATGCCCACTTATGAGAATTTATGTTTTTGTTAATTTGTTTTTGTAAGGTAGATACAAATATTAATAAACTTTCATTTTTCATCCATAAATCTTTCTTTTAGAATTTTAACTTAGTTGTTAAACAGATTAGAAAGTATCATACTGTTATTTATTTAGTAGAAGGCATTGTTCTTGAACTTTTAAACCAGATCATAGAATCTCCTTGTTCAGAAGGAAAATAATAAAAAAATAGAAAGAAGCTTATTTTAGCTTAGTGCTGGGGACTATTTCAAGTCTTTCTTAAGTTTTGTGTAGAACAAGGAAATGTTCTACTTAGGCAACCAAAGAAAACAACTGAGAAACTTCCTAGAACATCTTAACTCAGGTATTCATTGTCTAGTTTTATTTTAAAGTACTTTTTTATTTTTGACTATTAGATATATCAACTTATGTAGGATAAGCATACAAAGCAGTTATAGATAGCATTCTTGTCCTCTAGTTTCCATTATGTCAGCCTCTCTTACTTTTATCTGTCTAGGTTAGTGGTTCTTTAACTTTATTGTGCATCAGTTTCCCGAGGCCAGGAAATTGTGACAAGAGAGAAATATATCCATATTAGAAGGGACAACAATCAGAGATAGGTAAAACCTCACAGAGAAAATTGAATAACTAATGTGATTCAACGGCTATTAGACATGAGTAGAAAAGTATTCTCTCTTTAACAGTGGATATCTCTGTTAAGATATAATTTCTCTCTAAATCATTGATTGCAGTAAAGTTCTTATGAAGCTGGACAAGATAAACCAAAAATGTATAGAGAAAATCAAAGGCCTGGGAGTAGTCAAGACAGTTTTAAAGAACAAAGTAAGTGCCTTGCCACCCAGATACTGCTACCAAGCCATGGAAATGAAGACACTGGTGCTAATATAGAGATGGACAAAAAGATTAGTGAAATAGGATCAAGAAGCAGAAACAGGGTCACATCTAGGGAGGAATGTGAGATTCGGTGGAAGTAGTAT
>PVLC010033638.1:0-17441 GCA_004027655.1 Graphiurus murinus | reverse complement strand
CAGAGAGTTGCCCACTACTAGTTTATGTCTCTGGACTCTCCCCTGGGTCTGGCTGCATCTCTGATTCTGCTTTTTGCTTTAGCAGTCTAAAAGCCAGGCCTTTCCAGAGACCCTGTGTGCACTGGGTTCCTCCACCCTTCTGGCCCTGTCTAGGCTCTAGCAGGGCGGATGGCTGAGTCTATCCTTTGTTTTGTGAATCTCGCACCCTGCACTCGAGGTGCGCGTGACTCGACTTACGTCTCCCTGCAGTTCGGCCTGTTCCTGTTCTGATGGCTGGTGGCACAAATGGACAATGATGGTCTGTGTAGCTAGCAGGAAGTTGGTGGGAGGGGATGGTGTGCAGGCTAGGTTCTCTGCTGTTCGGCCTGTTCCACCTCCTGGACAGCTGGGGGCGCAGTTGGACAATGATGGTTTGGATAGCTGAGAGGAGGATGGTTGAGAGGCGCTGGCGGCTAAGATGGTGGCAGCCACACGCTGGGTCCCCCAAATCTCCGGATCTCCACCCAGGCGCTCCAAGTTCACGCCCAGGCTTCAAGCACTCCCTCTCTTCCCCCAGTCAAGAGGCTGGGCTCCCGGCCGATCTGCTTCAGGCTCACTTTTCCATCACTGGAGGCTGACCTGCCTGCTCGGCCTTCCCGGGTTGCTGAGGGGCGCAGGCTGGTGATAGTCTGGCCAGATGACAGGTAGCTGGTTGGGAAGGGCTAGCAGGGGGGATGGTGGGCCGCCACTTCACGGCCTGCCGGCTCCCGCTGACTCGTCCTGCCCCTCCCGGACTCAGCTCCTCCGCTCCCACGTCAGGCCCAGGCCTCCGCCAAGAAGCTGCGTCCCACTTCAGGCTCTGGGCGGTCACAGTTCCGCGCTGAGGCGATGCGCCGGGACGGACCCCAGACCCGCGGGTGCCCATGCTGAATGCCCCACGGTTCTGGTCTCCGCCTGGGTCCGGCGCAGGGTGCCAGGGGTGCTGTGTCCCGGGGCCCCCCGTTCCCAGCGTCTAGGTGGCCCCCAAGGCTCCTGGTCCGGCCCTTCCACAGCCTATCTCCTCGGCGCAGAGCCCGGCTGCTGCCTGCCCCGGCAGAGCCGGGCCAGCGGGGGTCCGCACGGAGCGCGGATTGCTGTGCAATGGCGTCTTTTCTTGTCCCCGCTCTGCTTTCTTGATCTTCTTTATTTGTTTGTGGTTCAAATTTCGCTTTTTTCCTTCTGTTAAAAAGATCTTTTTATGGTAAATTTAGATCCAAATCAAGGCGTTTGTGAAAAGACGGTTCACTCAGTCGCCATCTTGGATCTTCCTCTCATGTTTATTATAGCACTATTTACAATAACCAAAAAATGGAATCCATCTAAGTAGTCTATACACCAATGTATGGGTCAAGAAAATATGATGTATATATATAATGGAATACTATTCTACCATAAAAAGGATGAAATCCTTTCATTTGAATGGATAAGACTGGAGAATATTATAAGTGAAATAACCCAAGCACAGAAGGATGCATGCCACATGATCTCACTCACAGGTGGAATCTAAAAAGTTGTTTTCATAAAAGTAGAGAATAAAATAATGGTTACCAGGACCTGGGGAGTGTAGGGAGAAGAAGGGATAGGAAGGGGATGGTCAATGGGTACAAAAGTTACAGTTAAATAAGAGAAATATGTTCTGAGGCTCTATTTTATAGTATAGTGACTAGTTAACAGTAATATATTGTATATTTTAAAATAACTAGAAGAGAGGATTTTGATTTTTTTTTAATCACAAAGGAATAACAAATGTCTGGGTGGTGGGTATGCTAATCACCCAGACATACATTACACAATACATGTAATCTACATGTAATGACACATGTATGTCTAATGTATTGACATATCACATTGTACCCCATAAATATGTAAAATTATTTATGTCAATCTAAAAAGTTACAGGCTTCCCCAAAGATAACAAAGATATTTCTGACTTCATTCCACCATCGCTTTCTCCATGTAGGTTCCTATCATTACAATTCTTTTGAATCTACTAAAGAATTAGGGCATTATTCAGAATTTGCATATTTTTTCTGAAAATACAGATTGAAGATACGTGGAATTTCACTAAAATCCAAAATATGTAACATTTCATGTGTTTTACCCCAAATTCTCTTTAGTTGAAATTTAAACAAGCTTGATAGGCGTTGTAGACAATACTATATTGCCCAGAGTTTCTGTTCCCTTTTGTTGATGTGGCAGCTATGAGAAGGAGTCTCTCAAAGCTCTAAAACTATAGAATGCATAATTGATCAAGGACTCCAGTTGCTGGGGGCAGAGATCACATTTATTATGGCTGCTCTCAGCCAAAAATCCAGTGCAGAAGGGATGCGAAGGTGGGTCTATTTTGAAAGATTTGAGATTCTTCTGACATCAAACCTTGGTGTGAGAACTATGCAAGGGTGCCATCCAGCACTCTGTAGATTGCACAGTAAAGTAGCATGCTTTTGCCTGACCCTTATTTCCTCTCTCCTTCACTGGGATCAGTTTGTATGATGGCCTGATGGGTCTCCTAACCACCTTTTGTTCCTCCCATTTATTTTCACTTTACTAAGAAAATACTTTCAAGCTTCATCCAATATGGGCATCCATTTTGGAGGGCTAGGAAAAACACAGACGAGGAAACCCATGTGTACTTTAGAATAAATAATCTTAAGCTCAAGTTTCTGAAATGATGAGAGAGATGTGTGCATCATATCGGATGTACTAGGCGGTTCACATGACATATATAGGCAAGTGAAAATTGATAAGAATTTGTCTGTGTGTTATTCTGTTTGATCAGAAGTGAAGGTGTTGGGATGGCAGAGACACAAATAGGGAATGATAGGAGGAGGCTTTTTATAAGAAATATGTTTTGTGGGATCCAAGTATTTAATTACATTGTTAACATTATTGAGAATAAAAACTACAAAAGACACTGTAGGAGCCAGAGGAACCAGGAACTTTGGAGGTAGGGTGTTTGCAAGACATAGCACATTTAGAGGAGCCAGGGGAAGAGGAATGTAAAGGCTGGTCCCATCTCAGTCCTAGGAGCTGTGGGCCGGAGTAAGGTGGACATGCAGCTGTAGCTCTAGGCAACTCAGCCTGGCAAGGAGATGCCATGCAGTGACTTTGTAAAATCAACTTTTTGTATTAAATAGTGTGGATTTAGAGAACTATTGAAAAGATAGTACAGAAAGTTCACCTTTCAATATGATACTTCACATATCATTTTCACTATTATTAGCTTCTTACATTAAAATAGTACAGTCATCTGAATCAACATTGATATATTGTTATTATTCAAAGTCCTTACTTTCTTCAAGTTTCCTGAGTTTTTCATAATATCCATTTTACATCCAGAACCCCATGCAGAAAGCCACATTACATCTTTCTGTCATATCTAAATCTGTAGGTTCCTTTTGGCTGTGATAGTTTCTCAGACTTTCCTTTTTTTGATGACCTTGACACTTTGGAGGATTCCTGGTCAGGTATTTGGTAGAATGTCCCTCAACTGGGATTTGTCTGATGTTTTTCTCAACCAGTATGAGCATACTAGGTTACTGGGGTAGTGAAGTCAGCATTTCTGTGACCTCAAAAACTAGATGACAACAAATTAGAGAAAGGAGCTTTATTTGCTCACAGTTCAGGAGATTTCAGGAGTTTAGTCCATGTTAGGTCAGGTGATGTCTATAGAGCTCAGAGCATGGCACTGGGATAGAGAGAAAGAGAAAGAGAAAGAGAAAGAGAAAGAGAAAGAGAAAGAGAGAGAGAGTATGTGAAAGAGAGAGGGAATGTACATGTGCACACAGGGGCTCTGTTCTCACATCAAGGAGGCTGGAAGCAAGAGAAGAAGCAAAAGAGAACAGGAGGAGAAAGGACCTTATGTAATCCTAAGGCCATACCCCCAGGTATCCCTTCTCAGGAATCAAGTATTATTTCCAACATAGCTGCCTTACCTACCTGAGGTCTAGGGGGACATTCTACATCCAAACCATAATATGGGGTAATGTGTTTTTGGGAGACAGACCACAGGGACTTGTCTAATCACTTCAAATCCACAGCAAAGACAATCAACATAACTTATCACTGTTAATGTTGACCTTACACTACCTGACTGAGGTAATGTTTTTCAGTACAAAGTTATTTTTATTTTCCCCCTTCCCATACTGTACCCTTTGGAAGACACGATGCACAATCCATACTTAAGAATTAGCAGTAGACTCCTCCCTCTTTATGGAAAAGTACTTACATCATTTTCTTGGAATTCTTCTCTACAGGAAATTGCTCTTCTCCCCACTTATCTTACAGAAATACGGAATCACATATATTTTATATTTAGGGTTATAATCTAATAATTCTGTATTTTGGTGCTCAAATTGTTGCAGCTTTGACTACTGAGAGCTCTTGTATTTGGCTCCTTCATCTCTTTTATATGCTCCCATCATTGTGGCTTTTCTCCCCCAGAACATTCTTTCTTGCATTACAAGATATTTCAGGCTCATTTTGTATATGTCCTTCCCCAGTCCTAGACCCCCCACCCCCATTTCTCTAAAGATCTCTGCTTTTTTTGAAGAATAGTATTAGAAATCAAGATCTGGGTGCTAGGAATCATGACTTTTAAAATGTTACAAGCTGTCCACTATATAGCACACTTTTTCCATTGTGACCCAGCATATTAGGGATGATGCAATTATTGATAATGATTTGAATTGTCCTGACAGATTAAAGGATACATATCAAAATCAGAAGTCAATGATATTTCAGAGGCTTTGAATCCTCACTGGGAGAAAAATGCTCCAGTTTTTGATTGGCTCATGTCTTTTGCAGTAATCTAGCTCCATTATAACAGCCAAAAGTTGCTGGACCTGCATAAGCTTTATGACATTTATGAAAAGGAGTCAACCATCTAAACACCTGACATCAGATAATATGTCAAGAAACTAAGCTCTAGGCCTATGACTAGCATTTGGTCTGTTGAATTTCATATGCATTCTTCAGTAGAGGCAGAAAGACAATGATGGCTGAATTAAGAAGCTGTCAGCTGGCTCACTCTCATTTCAAAGCCAAGCTCCCCTTTGCCAATGCTTGGGGCCTCTCTGTGCTTCAGTCTCCTTGTACAGTCAGGACAATGGGGGTATCTACTTCATATCTGTGGTTTTGAAGATTTAGTGGGTTAATAGATGTAAATGGATTAAAACACTATGTAAGGGTTTTAATCCCTTGCTATGTAAGGGTTAATATAAAAATCCAAACATCTGTCTCTATATATGTCTATAGCTTCATTATCAGTGCAATAACAACCAAGTGAACAAAAGGTAGAAGTGATAGGTTTTACCTAATGCTTAAGATAGCATGAAAGGAGCTTGGCATGGTGATGCACACCTGCAATCCTAGTTCTTGGGAGGCTGAGATAGGAGAATCACAGGTTGGAGGCCAGCCTTGGCAATTTGGTGAGGTCCTCAGCAAATTAGCGAAACCCTGTTCCAAAACAAAAATAAAATAGGCTCAGAGGTAAAACACCCTTGGATTCAATCCTTTTGCTCCCCCTGACCCCCATGCTCTAGAACAAGAGCATGAAAAGATTATTAGTTTTAGAAAAATTCAAAAATTCCTCCAAGAATTTATAGAGTGTTTATAGAGTTAACAGCAAGTTGTTTAGAAAAAGACAATTCAGTAGAACTTTCTCAGGGTTATGGATGATCAGTCCTTGTTATACTCTAGGTATAATAGGGAAAGCTTACAAGTTGGATTTTTTTTTAGTTTACTGTGGTTGATGGTAAAGTCTTAGGGTAACGGGGAGAATCCTGGAGGCTGGGAGAAGATCAATAGTAGTGACTAAGCAGGAGTAGGGTGAAGAAGAAGAAGAAAGCTAGTAAATAGATTTAAAAATAGATTTAAAAATTTTTGCTTTTGTGTGTGTGTGTGTGTGTGTGTGTGTGTGTGCGCGCGCGCGCATTAGTCTGCTCAGATTGCTATATCAAAATATGAAGGTCTCGGTAAATTAACAACAGAAAATAGTTTTCTCACAGTTCTGGAGGCTGGAAGTCCAAAGTCAAAGTACTGTTAGGATTGTTTCTGATGAGGCTTCTCTTACTGGCTTGTGGACAGCTGCTTTCTCAGCAATGTCCTTCCACAGCTGTGTGTGTGTGTGTGTGTGTGTGTGTGTGTGTGTGTGTGTGTGTGTGTGTGCCTGCAAATGCACATGTGTGTTTAAAAAAGAAAGACCTCTGCTTGCTGTCTCTTCTATTCTTATATGGATACCAGTCCTATCCAATTAGCACCCCATCCTTATGACTTCATTTAGTTACCTCCTTTAAGGCCCTATCTCTAAATAGAGTCACTTTAAGGGCTAGAGCTTCAACATATAAATTGAGGGAAAATATTTCAATCCATAACAGTGTGTGTGTTGGGGGATAGATGACTGCCCTTGTCATTTGAGCAGAATTTTCTCATCAACTGTTATAATATTTATTTTCTTAAAAGGCAAACAGATTCTGGATTAGTCTTTCAGAATTAGTTCTTCTTCTGTGGATTAGGAGAAAACAGCCTAAGAAAAGAAGAGAAAATCCTAAAAGAATATTCAGAAAAAGAGAAATGTCTCAAGCCCCTTGGAAGTAAGAGGTTGGTGTGCTGATCTCTGGAACGACCTAAGTCACACTCTAAATGTTCTTCATGTAACCCCACTGGAAATGTGTTTGCACAGAGTTTAATCACAGATGTATTCAAGCAAGACATGCTCCACTTGCTAATGCTGTCCTGGCCAAAGAATAAATAAAACTCAGGAAACTGGCCTCAAAAGCATTAATTCCACATTGTGTTATTAGTTCATTTTTTGTTAATATTATATGAACATTCATTTTTCGGAGGATGCTCCAAATATACTTAGCAGAATCTCAGGAGATTTGGGGACTCTTAGAGATTAACATTAGAGCTATATGTAGGGAATTGTAAACATTTTTAGAAAGGCTTCAAGATGCCTTTTTCATCTCTAAGGCTATGCTATAAAAGGATTAGCTTTTAATAAAAATTTTCTCTAAAGTCCATCCACCACCAAAGGGCAGTGTAGCCAGGCTAGAGGTCATGGGGATTAAATTTCATTTTAAATATTTAGAATTATTTATCAAACTACTCATTACAAAGCATGTTGAACACTTTCTATGTTCAAGGAACAACACTAGACATTGTGATAATAAGAGATTTTATAAGCCCCTCCTCAATGTCTTAGAGTCTATTTGGGGTGATATTACATGTATACTAACAATAATATTAAAATAATTAAGTATTTAATATTTCTGTACTACTTATTAGACAATTTATATGTATGAATTTCACTTAGTCTTCTCAGACAATTCTAGGAGGTGAATAATATTACAATGGATCATTTAATAGATGTAGAAACAAACTTCAGGGATATTCCTTGACACTCCAAGATCCTACAGCAGGAAGCAGAGAAAGTAGGATTTGAATTTTTCCTATTTAATGAAAAAACCTGGTTCTTTAACCATCTGGCTATGTGAAAAGTGCTCAGAGTTTGGTGTAAACTAGAAATGATTTGGATTTTAGGGAAGGATGTGACCATGTGACTAAATAAAGATTGGGCTGGTCACATGGAAACATTGACGTATTCTCAGTGCACCAAAATGGATGAGGGGAGAAAGTATCAGGAAAGCAGGACGGCAGAAAACTGCAAGGTGGATTCAGGAGATGAAACATTGGTGGACCATGGATCTGTGCTAATAGGATGGAATGGGGTCAACTTATAGAGGGTGGCAGAAGGTAAGCTAATGAGTTTGAAAATTAGCATAGAGGCATTAACAAATTAAAGATTTTGTGTGGGTGAGTGTGAGAAGAAGGAATCCTTTAGAATCATAATTTAATAGGTAAAATGGATGAAAGACGGCAGGGGTGGGTGCGTGGGTGATTAGCTTATTAACTCTCAAGTCCAGGTGAATATTAGAATTACCTGGAGAGTTTTAAAAAAATACCGATGTTGGGGCTCCACCTCAGTTCAATTTAATCAGAATCTCTGAGGTTGGGACCAGATATAAGGGGTTTTTTAAGCTCCCATAGGTGATTATAATGTGCAGCCAGTGTGGAGAATCACTGAGTTAGAGTATTGCAATCATTCAGCATATAATAAGTTTTTGAGGTGGGATGAGAACAGGGGAAATGATCGAATAGAGCAGGCAGCACAGAGGTAAAAGATGAGTAATAGCTCTGATATTGGGGGGAGAAATTATTTCTGTAAAAAGGAAAAAAGGGGAACAAAGAGGTTAAGTGGGGAGTTCTAATGAAATTGTAAGAGGTTGAATTCAGGATAAAAAATTCTGGACTTGCAAAGTCCTCTGTCTTAGCTATATTAAGATTCTAGAATGAGTAGAAAGTTTTGGAGAGTCAGATTTTGAGGGCCAGATTAAAGAGAAAGATGAGGTTTGGGCCTATAGGTTGGGAATTATCTCTAGACAAAATTTATTTGGAATCATGAGAATAAAAAGAGAACAGAGAAGGCCCACACACAAAGAAAAGGGGGTAGAAACTTGGAAGGTGCTCACACTGAGAAGTGGCGAAGAAAGGAGAAACCAAAAGGAGAGGCACAAAATGCAGATTCACCAAGTGCTGTGTGATTGTCTGTTCCTATCACTCTGAACCTCATTATGATATATAATTACAATGTACCAATAAAAGTATATTAAACACATTTTTTATTTTACTGGCACATTGTAATCATACATCTTTGTGAGGTACAAATTGGTAGAGGCATACATGCACACAGATCTCAGTTAACCCTTCCCCAATTCCCACCCTATTTCCTCCCCTCTCCCCACCTTCTCATGTTTGGTTTAGTGATTGTAATGTTTGTGAATGTACATCCTCTGCATTAGGGTGTTTCTCCCTACCCCCCATCACTTTCAGATAGGTCACCTTCTTTTCTCATCTAAGGTTTTCCTTCCTTGTCTAGAGTACCTCCTGCGATCCACTTTCTCTCTAACTTCTGCAAATTAGGGAGAGCATCCTATTTTTGACTTTTTGTTACTGAATAATCTCACTTAACATAACATTCCAGGTCCTTCCATTTTCCTGCAAATGACATGATTTTGTTCTTCTTTATGACTGAGTAAAATTCCATTGTGTACATATCCCATAGTTTTGTAATCCATTTATCTGTTGATCAACATCTTGGCTGGTTCCATAGTTTGGCAATTGTGAATTGTGCAGCTATAAACATAGATACACATGCATTAGTCTAAAAGTTTGTTTTCCATTCTTTTGAGTAGATACCCAGAAATGGTATTGCAGGATCATATGGTAGGTTCATTGCCATTTGTCTGAGGATCCTCCACACTGTTTTCCAAAGTGGTTGCCCTAATTTGCAATCCCACCAACAATGTATTAGGGTTCCCACTTCTCCACACCCTCGCCAGCATTTGTTGTTGTTTGTGTTTTTAATGATTGCTATTCTAATTGAGGTTAGGTAAAATCTCAAGGTAGTTTTGATTTGCATCTCTCTGATTGCTAATGATATTGAACATTTCATCATACATTTATTGGCCATTTCTATATCTTCCTTTGTGAAGTGTCCATTTAGTTCACTTGCCCACTTTTTATTGGGTTCTTTGTTTTCTTAGCGGTGAGTTTCTTAGGTTCCCTGTATATTCTGGATATTAGTCTTCTATCAGAGGAGTAGTTGGCAAAATTTTCTCTCTGTTGGCTCTTTGTTGAGGTTCTTGATAGTTTCCTTTGCTGCACCAAAGCTCTTCAGTTTAATGCAATCACATGTATTGATCTTCCTTTGAATTGCTTGTGCCTTTTGGGCCTTGTTGAGAAAGTTTTTACCTGTGTCTATGTGTTGAAGTGTTGGACCTATGCCCTCTTCAAGTAGCTGCAAGGTCTCTGGTTTGACTTCCAGGTCTTTGATCCATTTTGAATTGACTCTGGTGCAGGGTGACAAAGTGGGGTTTATTTCCATTTTTCTCCATATGGTTAACCAGTTTTGCCAACACCATTTGTTGAAGAGGCTATCTTTTTTTCCAGTGTATGTTTTTGGTTCCTTTGTCAAAAATTAATTGGCTGTAAGTGTGTGGATTTGTTTTTGAGTCTTCTATTCTGCTCCATTGGTCTGTGTCTGCTTTTGTGCTGTTTTTATCATGCTGTTTTTATTATTACAGCTTTGTAGTAGAGTTTGAAGTTAGGTATTGTGATGTCTCCTGCATGGTTCTTGTTGCTGAAAACTTCTTTTGCTATCCTGGGCTTTTTGTTGTTCCAAATGAATTTAAGGACTGATTTTTCTGTCTGTGAGGAGTGACCTTGGTAATTTAATGGGTATCACATTGAATATGTGGATCACTTTGGGAAGAATGGCCATTTTGATGATATTTATTCTGCCTATCCAAGAGCATGGAAGATCTTTCCATCTTCTAAGGTCTCTTCAATTTCTTTTTTCAATGTTTTGTAATTTTCCTTGTAGAGATCTTTTACCTCCTTGGTTAGGTTTATTCCAAGGCATTTTATTTATTCTGGTGATAACATGAATGCAAATGTTTTCTGTATTTCTTTTTCAGCAGATTTATGGTTGGCATATGGGAAAGCTGATTGTTTAAGATTTATTTTATATTCAGACACTTTGCTGAATTTGTTGATCAGTTCTATAAACCTTTTGGTTGAGTTTCTTGGGTCTTCTAAGTACAGTATCATGTCCTCTGCAAAAAGTTACAGTTTTAGTTCTTCCCTTCCTATTTGTATTCCTTTGATTTCCTTCTCTTGCCTTATTGCTCTAGCTAGAGTCTCAAGTAATATATTGAACAGAAGTGGTGACAATGGACACCCTTGTCTTGTTCCTGTTTTTAGTGAGAACTCTTGCAGTTTTTCCCCATTTAGTATGATGTTGGCTGTGGGCCTATAGTATATTGTCTTTATGATGTCGAAGTATGTTCCTTCTATTCCAATTCTCTGCAGTGCTTTTAGCATGAATGTGTGTTGGATTTTGTTGAATGCTTTTTCAGTATCTATTGAAATGATCATGTGATTTTTGTCTTTGATTCTGTTTATGTGTTGAATTACATGGATTGTTTTTTGTATGTTAAACCAGCCTTGCATTCCTGGGATGAACTCAACCTGGTCGTGGTGTATACTTTTCTTGATGTGGTTTTGAATGTGTGTTGTTAGTATTTTGTTTAGAAGTTTTGTGTCTAAGTTCATCAATAATATAGGTCTGTAGTTTTCTTTTCTTGGGCTGTTTTTATTTGGCTTTGATATTAATGTGATGTTGTCTTCATAGAATGTATTTGGAAGAGTCCTATTTCATTCTATTTCATGGAATAGATGGAAGAGTAAAATTCACTTAGAAAACCATCTGGGTCTGGGCTTTTGTTTAGGGTAGAATCTTTATTGCTGATTCAATCTCTTTGATTGCTATTGGTCAGTTTAAAATTTCTGCATCTTCTTGAGCCAGTTTAGGAAGTTTGTATGTATCTAGAAATTTGTCAATTTCTTCTTGGTTTTCTGTTTTGTTGGAGTATAGTTTTCAAATTAGTTTTTGATAATCCTCTGGATTTCCACACTGTTGGTGGTAATATCACCTTTTTCATCTCTTATTTTGGTAATTTGGGTTGATTCTCTCTTTCTTTTGGTTAGGTTGGCTAGTGGTTTATCTATCTTATTTATTTTTTCAAGAAACTAGATTTTAGTTTTATTGACTTTCTGTATTTTTTATTCTCTACTTCATTGATTTTTGTTCTGATTTTAATAATTTCCTGTTTTCTACTGGCTTTGGGGTTAGACTGTTCCTGTTTTTCAAGGACTTTGAGATGTGTCTTCAGGTTGTTTATTTGATTATTTTCTGTTTTTCTTATGTGACCACTCAGTGCTATGAATTTTCCTCTTAGCACTACCTTCAAAGTCTCCCAGAGGTTTTGATATGTTGTGTCTCTGTTTTCATTTGTTTCTAGGAATTTCTCAATTTCTCCCCTTACTTCTTCCATGACCCATTTCTTGTTCAGCAATGTGATGTTCAGTCCCCATGTGGTTAGTCTGTGTTTTCTTATAGTTGATTTCTAGTTTCATTCCATTGTGGTCTGAAAAGACACAGCAAATTATGTCACATTTTTAAAATTTGCTAGTGCTCACTTTGTAGCCCAGGATGTGGTTTATTTTGGAGAAGGTTCCGTGAGCAGCTGAGAAAAATGTGAATTCATCTGTAGTTGGATGGAGTATTCTATATGTGTCTAATAGGTCCATTTGGTTTATGGTGTTCATTAGGTCTGAGGCATCTTTACTGACATTTTGTCTAAAAGATCAGTCTAGTGATATGAGAGGAGTGTTGAAGTCTCCTAGTATTATTGTATTGGGATCTATGTGTGACTTAATATCATGAGACATTTGTTTTATGAAAGTAGCTACACCTATGTTTAGGGCATAAATGTTGACTATCATTATTTCCTCTTGCTGAATTGTTCCTTTTACTTGTAAAAAAAAAATGTCCTGCTTTGTCTCTTCTGATGTGCTTAGGCTTGAAGTCTAGTTTGTCTGATATCATAGTTGCCACTCCCACTTTTCTTTGAGTTCCATTGACATGGATTATCTTGTTCCAGCCCTTCACATTTAGTTTGTGAGTATCTTTATTTGTAAGGTGTGTTTCTTGCAGGCAGCATATAGATGGATTCTGGTTTTTAATCCATTTTGCCACCTTATGTCTTTTTATTGGGGAGTTGAGGCCATTTATGTTCAGTGTGATTATTGAGAGATGATTTTTAATTCCTAACATTTTGAGTTTTAACTTCTGTTTGAGGTAGTGTTTTTCTTCTTTGCTTATTTGTTTACTTGCTGGAAATTATTGTTTCTCTGATTCTGACATTTATGTATTAGTTCTTCTTTGTAGTTAATCTCTTTGAATATTTTCTCTAATACTTGTTTGGAAGGCATAAATGCTTTCAGCTTTTGTTTATCATGGAAGGTTTTTATTTCCCTGTTGAATTTGAGAGATAGTTTTGCTGGGTAGGAAAATCTTGGTTGCAAGTTATTTTCTTTCAGAGTTTGGAATATGTTGCTCCAGACCCTATTGGCTTTCATGACTTGGTTTGGGAGGTCTGGAGTGATTCTAATTGGTTTGCCTCTGAATGTCACTTGATCTTTTACTTTTGTCACCTTTAAGAGTCTCTCCTTGGCCTCTATGTTAGTCAGTTTGATTACTATGTTGCGTGGTGAACCTTTTCTTTGATCTTGCCTAAAGGGGGTTTTATGTTTACTGTACCTATGTATCAACCTCTTTTTCTATGTTTGAAAAATTTTCTGTCTGCTAGTATTTCTTTGAAAAGATGGCTGATTCCTTTGGTTCCAACTTCTATTCCCTTTTCTATGCCTATTATTCTTAGGTTTGCTCTTTTAAAATTGGCCCAGATTTTGTCAATGTCTGATTCATGCTGTCAAATTGTTTTTTTCTAAATTATACTATGCATTCATTTTTGGAATGCCATCTTGTAAAAGTGAGGTTCTATTTTCTATGTGGTCTAGTCTACTGTTCATAGTTTGCATTGATGCCTTTACTTCAATTATTGCATCCTTCACATCCTTCACTTCCTTCAAAGCTTCTTTTTGATTCCTGTTCAGGGTGTCATATTCTTTATTTCTTTCTTCATTTCTTTCAGACTCTCTCTGGATTATTTTTGGAAATCTGGTATAATTTCTACTATTAAAGATCTGAATTGTTCTTCTGGCAATCTCTGCAATTCTATGTTGGTGGTTTCTGTTATTGTGGGGTTGTGGGAGCTCATTGTTTCCTTACTATTCTTCCTTCCCATGATTTCCGGTTTCTTAATTTTATATCTTTGTTGCTTTTGCTAGCTTTCTCTCAGTCTATAGATTTCCTATGTCTATTTTCTCTTTCTGAATAGTATCTTATTGCGGAGGTATATATTTACCACTAAGTATGCCTTACCATTGAATAACCTCTACCATAAGGTTATTCTCTGTTCTCAGTTTTGTTTTTATCACCCTTTGAGACCAGCCTTGAAAACTGTGTCTACTACCACCCCACTTTTGTTCTATCTGTAGGTCATCAATTTTGGTTACTCTGGGGCTCCTTCTACTTGCCACAAGGGTGATGTTGATGGGTTTCAGGTGTTAAGGTCTGGGGTCGTGTCTGTTGTTTCCATCATAGGCATTCATCTCACTGCATGCCTAGGTATTTTTAAACCTTGAGGCATGCAGTGTTGGGCGATTTCTTTTATCAGCTGTAGTTTGTTTATCCTTGGTGTCTGGGAAGTCCTTTCTGGTGGTTTACCTCTCTGGTCCAATCTCAGTGGTAGGGATTTAGAGGTGGTAACTGGTATATACAAGGGTGAGTTGTGTGTATTCTATGGTGAAGGTTGGATGAGGCATGAGAAGCCAGAGTGATGAGTGCAAGAAGAGGGTAAAGTGGAAGATATGATCGAGTAGAATGAGGGTTTGAGTGTAGTGGGGTAATATATGGTAGAGGTTAGAGATAGTGAACATGTAGGGGGATTCTAGTAGTCAGTGTCAGGTATTTAGTTGTTATGATATGAAATGGATTTAATATAAGACAAAGAGAAAAAAGAAAAAACAAGGTTTAAGAAAAGAGAGTAGATAGGAAAGAGTGGGGGAAGCTAGTACAAGTGATGGGGAAGAGAGCAAACAAACAAAAATAATAAAGCGACCAACCAACCAAACAAACAAACAAAAATCAAAACAAAAGAAAATAAAACAACAAAAACCCAACCCTGGAAATATACAATACAGAGAAGACTTGGCTTCTACAGTCCTCCTTGGTCTACATGTATATTTTCAGCTGTTTCATGTCTGCTCACTATAGTAGGTTTTCATTTTCGAGCATGTTCCAGTGGTTAGGACTCTGATCTGATATCTCTGTCAGTGCAGTCAGCAAGTGCTGCTGGTGCCTCTCCCATACATGCTTGAGTCTCTGAGCTCTCCACAGGGCCTATTCCTGTGCCACTCTCTGTCTATGCAGGTGGCAGTTGTCACTGGGGCTGGACCCAGTGTAAGCCTGGGGCTCCATACTTTACATAGGCCCTGTGTCTGTGCCTCTCTGTCTACACAGGCGGTGGGTGTCCAGTGTATTTGCCGGGCATTCTCTAGAAGTCCTGTAATGACTCTGTGTGCTGTGAGCTCTAGGCCTCTCCCATGTCTCTGCTTTGACTCAGCCACTACAGGGGTGGGCATGTAGTCTCAAACCTCACAAGTCTATCATTTGCCATGAGACCCTGTGGCTGCACTGTTAACTTATGGTTGAGCACTGCTCTGGCTCTGGGGAGAGAGGTGAGCTGAGCTGCTGCTGTAGGGTCCAGTGGGTCATTCAATCATTTATATCTCTGTCCAATTTGTAGCAAGATGTCTCCTGCTTAGGATGTGAAGATCTGCAGCTGCTTAGCCCACATCAGGTCTTCTGGCTTTTTTGCAGGAGTCCTTTAGACGCTGCAGTGCTAGCAGTCCTGGTGCATTGTGCACAGTTAAGATGGCCCGGCTGGTTGCCGGTGCCCATCCACAGGTGTCTTGTGGGTCCACCGGTGTCTGCGGTGCCCAGCAGCTGGTGTGTTGCTCATGGGAGCTTTTGATCTTCCGTCTTCTGCCTTCTGATTTTTGCTTTGTTCAATTTTTTGCTGCTTTTTTCTCCTGTCAAGAAGCTGCTTTCACAGCATTTACATTTCAAGTTTTACCTATTAAACACATTTTTAAAATGCAGATGCAGAGATGAGAGGGGCTCAACAAGATGAGTGATGGTAGTGAAAGTGATGGGAATGGGGTAGCCAACAGTGGAGAACTCTATAAGGTATGGTAAAGCAACCTACCTAGCCCGGGGTCTTCAATATTCAAGAACAACACCATTGCTGCAGCTGCAGCTATTTGCATTCTGCTACCTGGGATTCCTGGGCACACAGCCTTCTTGCTGTGAATGCAGTCTGGTCTCTTTACTTGATGGTAAAAGAAAAGCACTTTAAGTTTGTGTCTCCATGGAGGAACTTATTAAATAGGCTGAAGGTTTTCCAGAATAAGATGGAAGACATAATTTAGAGAGGAAGCTAAGAAGGGGGTGTTTCCCAAGAGACAGAAGGGAATTAAAATTGATTTCAACAAGCTGACAAATGAAACAAGGTGACACTGAGAAAACACGAAAGGTAAGACAGCATTTCTAGAGGTAGACAGTAGACTTGAACCAGGGCAATTTTAGGCCTCATGCAACAGTCACATCTTGGCTTCATTAGATAACATTAAGAGGATTCAGCTTCTAGCAGGTCTGAGGGATTCTGAGGATACCACCCAAATGCATAAAGGTGCATTACAGAATCTACAGGCCAATAGGATGATTGTCAAGTTTTTAGAACACAGATAAGCTTATTAGCTTGCATATTCTCAAAGAAAAAAAAATGGGAATAGAAAAAGCAGCTGCCACAAGGAGGTAGCATGAGTTTTCTAAGGACATGTTGAAAGTCAAGCTTAATTTTCTCTTTTGATAAGTTTGTTGACCTGTAGACCAGAGGAGTGACATAGAGAAATATGTATCTGACAGTGTTTTTCATAATGTTCTTGTGACCAACACGGGGGAAATTTTTAGGTGATATAACATTAGGTGGATAGCTGGTTAAACACATACAAAGATCACTAGGCCAGGAAAACAAAGCAAAACAACACTTAGGCTTTGGTTCCAACTGCACCCCTTAGTAGCCTTATACCCTAGGGCAGATTGCATGTTCTCTCTGAGCGTCTGTTTTTTTTATCTCTATCTCTAAAATGGGTTAATATCTGTCCTATCTATCACACATAGATGAATGAGCATCAAATGACTCGGTATGTGGGAACAAGATTTACATTTTGAAAAGCCTCGTATTTACAGAGCTGCTATTATTGATGTCTGTGGTAGGCAGAACACCAAAGATGTCTCAGTCACAGCAAGGGGAAATTAAGGCTGTAGGTGGAATTGAGGTCACTAATCTGCTGATTTTAAGGAGAATATCCTTGATTATCCAGGACCTGATGTCACTACAAGGTTCTTCAAGTGAAGAATAATGAAATAGAAGAGTCAGCACTACAGCCGGGCGTGGTGGCACACGCTTGTAATCCCAGCATTCGGGAGGTTGAGACCGGAGGATCCGGGTTCGTGGCCAGCCTCAGCTACCTAGTGAGGCACTCCGCAACTTAGTGAGACTCGGTTTCAAAATAAAGAATGAAAAAATAGGGCTGGGGGTGTAGCTCGGAGGTAGAATGCCCCTGAGGTCAATCCCCAGTACCGCAAAAAAAAAAAAAGAGCACTACAGAGATGGCAATGTGCCTTGACCAGCCATTGTTGGCTGTTAAAGGGGAAGAGAACCACAGACCAAGGTATACAGCTGGCTTTTATAAATTGGAAAAGTAAAGAAAATAGATTATATCCTAGAGTTCCTAGAAAGATTGCAGTACTGCCAAAACATTAATTTTAG
>PVLC010033637.1:0-17387 GCA_004027655.1 Graphiurus murinus | reverse complement strand
TTCAAGTATCTGCAAGGTCTCTGGTCTGACATCCAGGTCCTTGATCCACCTTGAGCTGACTCTTGTGCAGGGTGAGAAAGTGGGGTTTATTTCCAGTTTCCTGCATATGGTTAACCAGTTTTGCCAACACCATTTGTTAAAGAGGCTATCCTTTTTCCAGCGTATATTTTTGGCTCCTTTGTCAAAAATCAGTTGACTGAAAGTCTGTGGGTCTGTTTCTGAGTCTTCTATTCTGCTCCAATGGTCTATGTATCTATTTTTGTGCCAATACCATGCTGTTTTTATTACTGTGGCTTTGTAGTAGAGTTTAAAGTCAGGTATTGTGATGCCTCCTGCATGATTTTTATTGCTAAGAACTACTTTGGCTATCCTGGTTATTCTTTATTTTGAAACCGAGTCTCACTAAGTTGCGGAGTGCCTCACTAGGTAGCTGAGGCTGGCCGCGAACCCGGATCCTCCGGTCTCAGCCTCCCGAATGCTGGGATTACAAGTGTGCGCCACCACGCCCGGCTCATCCCCAGCACTTTAAAAAACCATGCTGAGCCTGATGTGGTGGCACAGGCCTATAATCCTTGTATTTGGGAGGCTGAGACAGAAGAAATGCAGGTTGGAAATCAGCCTCAGCAATTTAGCGAGACCCTCAGTAACTTAGCAAGACCCTGGTTTTTTTTGTTTTGTTTTTTTTAAAGGACTTGGGAATGTCGCTTTGAAGTAGAAAATCTCTGTGTTCAATCCCCAGCACCAAAACAAAACAATAATAAAAAAGCGCTGGGGGTGTAGGTCAGAGGTAAAATACCCCTGGGCTCAGTATCACAAATAATAATAATAATAATAATAATAATAATAATAATAATAATAATCAACTCTAAGACAAACCAGAGGCATCCTTAAGGAATAAGAAAAGAACACAAAAGAAAGTTTTCTCTAAACCAGTGTAGTGCTTAGCAGACTCCTCTCAGTATACAGTACTAGAACAGTCTGGAAGGGACAACAGAATCAAAGAAAGTAGAAAATTGTACTAGTTCAATTAACACTTCACAAGTAGAAAAGACTGTTATTTTCACCTTGACATATGTTGTATCAGATCCTCAAATCTTGGTCACATCTGATCCAGACAAAGACAATGCCACGGTCTTTCCTTTGCCAGGATAAAAGTGTCAACATGGAAGCTTCCTATGAATTCTATAGAATTTAAATGGTCAATTTCCTTATGGAAGGGGGAAAGAGCTTCATTGGCACAGGAAAATGAAATTAATTGGGTCTATATTTCCTTCCAGATCTCTAAGTCATTTCTGTTAAAGGAGTCTTTAATCTCCAATGTAAGACAACTCTGTATTGCAAGTCTAATTGAAAACCCGCTCTTTGAAAAATGTGCCCTTCATAACCTTACCAGCATTCGGGGAAATAATTTCATACCACCTGCCTTATCAGCTCTATTCCTTTTATTAGAAGATCTGTCAAAAATAAAGTCCACTATGATGGTTATGATTTTAATCTCTCTGGCAATTGGAAAATGAGCACAAATGATTTTGATTGCAATCAGAAGTGTTTGCTAAAAGTCATTTCAGCTTTTGCCTCTCATTCTTCAAATGAATTAATAAAAATTGACTTTAAAAAGCTAAGGTCTCAGCCAGGCGTGGTGGCAGATGCCTATAATGCCAATACTCGGGAAGCCGAGACAGGAGGATTGCAGGTTCAAGTCCAGCCTCAGCAACTTAGTGAGACCCTGTTTCGAAAGAAGAAATAAAATAGGGCTGAGGATGTAGCTCAGAGGTAGAATGCCTCTGGGATTCAACCCCTAATACCAAAACAAACAAACGAACAAAATCTCTAAGGACTCAATATTCTTTCTGTAACACCAAGGTAGTCTTTCAAATAATGAACATATTCTGAAACAATTACTCTTCTAATTGCTTAGAAAATTTATAAATGCCAAATAGCCTTGTGTTCAAAGATATACTAACATGGAATATATCAGCCAACATTTAAAAATATTTTGGTATGCATATATGAAGTGTCTAATATACATACTACAGTACACACACACACACACACACACACACACACACACACACACACATATGTGAGTGCCAAATGGGTCCCCATAGTCAGTGGAGCATGTTTCTGAATTATCCCAAATAACAGCAGAAGAAAAAAAGCTTCTCAAGGGCACTGTAACAGATAACAATGCTATAGCAGGACAAGCCCGGCGTGGGGCACCGAGAGAGCACTATGGCACTATGCCTGCGTGAGCTGAGTGTCATTCAGGAAGAGAGAAAGATTTGTTTTCTCATCTGCATTTTCTTTTTTGTTGTTGTTGTCTTTGAGAAAGAAAAATGTATGATGATTGGAGAGTGATGGTATGTGCCCCATAAATGCTGTGCAGGTACACACACACACGCACACACACACACACACACACTCTGCCTTGGTGATTCTGAAGGCAGTAGAATTGGGCATAATGGCATAATTGTTTTCTGTCATCCTCCCTCCTCACAGCCTACGTTCTCCTGCACTAGAATTTTTCAGTCAACAGGAAAGTCTTTCTCAGCAGCCCTCTGTATGATATTTAGTGGGACTAGTTGGATGTGTGAAACAGAAAATTGTAGTGGGGTAATGGAGAAGCAGAAAAGAATGTGGTGGGGGGGGCCTAACTGGAAGCAATCAGACCCCTTTACTTCTCTTAGTTGCATCAGTATCAGCCATAGTTTCTGTGGGTATATCAGGCCCTCTTCGATGTTCAGATATTGGCATATTAAACTATGTTCATTAATATACTCCACATCCATTTCTAGACCCATGAAATTTGTTCTTTGTTTGTGCTAGAGAGGTTGTTTGTTGGTTGGTTAATTGGTACTAGAGATTGAACCTAGGGGCCTTCTACCTGTGAGCTATACCCCCTGCCCTATTTTATTTTTTAGTTTGAAATAGGGTCTCATGTAAGTTGTTGAGCATCTCCCCAAGTTGCTGTGGCTGGCCTGGAACCTGCCATCTTCCTGTCTCAGCTTCCTAAGTACTAGGATTATAGGTATGTGTCACTATGCCCAGCTTAATGCTAGAGTTTTATGCTTAATAGGATTTCTTCCATACATTTCTATTCTACTTGATTGATGAGTTAAAGGTGTCTCTGTTCCATTTAAGTTTGGTTGGGGTTGGTTTTCAATACTTACTCCTACTTTTCTGGAACTCTTCTTTCCCATCTTTCTTCATCTGTCTCCTGAAAGGCCAATACGCTCTCTCTTCTTTCCCTGGAGTTTCAAGGAAAGGAATGAGTCGGATGTACTTGTTTGAATACCACCAGCTTCATCTATGTCATCCCTAGAAATTTTCTTACTATCTTGTGCTCATTTTAGAGAGGTACTGGGGATTGAACTCAGGGTATTTCAACCTATAAGCAACACCCACAGCCTATTTTATTTTATTTTTTTAAATTTTGAAACAGTATCTTACTAAGTTGCAGAGAGTCTTACTAAATGGCCGAGGCTGTCCTTGAACCTGCAATTCTTCTGTCTCAGCCTCCCAAGTACTGGGATTACAGAGGTGCACCACCACGATCAATTTGTGCTAATTTTATGGCCTCCCAGAGAGCTACATATGCATGGAAAATGAAAAATAGGAAACTTGTCAGCCCTTCTGGCATTCTATTTACTCTAAATAATACTTTTTTTTCTGATTTTAAGAATCAGATGCAATAAGTACCTTCAATGCCATTTTTATAATAACTACATCTATTTTCTTTAGTTTATTAAATTGTGTTTCTCATTTGCAGAAAAGAAATCTGGTAAATCAGCTTTGAGTAACCTAAGTACAAGTAATCTCTTGAATAACCTTAGCAGCCATGTTCAAGGTGACTGAGAAAGTGAAGCACAGTATTTTCAATCCTGATCTCCATTAACTTTCTTATGTTCTCTAACCAGAAAATATAGAGTCCCAGTTATGCCACTATGAAAGACCTTTACGGACTCTGTAATCTTTGAAACACTACTCCCACACCTCAACCCCACTATCTGTGCTGAATAAAACAATCCTTCTCATCCCTATCTATATACACAAAGCACAGAAAGCAGCCCTGAAATCGCAAATTGATCTCAAATTGCTTATGTTTATTTTTATTTTGCAGGATGAGGTAGGGAACTGCAATGCTAGGGGGGATATGCTAGGTGAAGGAGTATAAACAAACAAGCTTTGTATAAGCAAGAAAATGAAGAAGAGAAAAGAAACTGATTGAGAAGATGAGGCTAAAGCTGTCACAGAATATAAGAAGAAAACCTAGGGAAGTATATGAAGGAGTGAAAAACACCTTGCTGTGGTTGTACTGTAATCTTAGTACTTAGGAGGCTGAAACACGAGGATCACAGGTTCAAGGCCAGCCTCAGTGAGACCTTGTTTCAAAAAAAAAAAAAATTAAAAGTTCTAGGGTATAGCTAGAAGATAGAACACCCCTGGGTTCAACTCCCAGTAACTAACACACACACACACACACACACACACACACACATGCGCGCGCGCACACACATGCACATGCACACACAGGTACACACACAGAAGAATAAAAGACAATAAAGATTCAGAGCAGGAAGAAGTTAGACAATTAGAGGAGTACTATAGCAAGAGGAAGTAGGCATTGAGTGATTGCATTTTCAGTCAATATTTCTTTCCTTCTTACTTGGATTATAAGAAATAATGATCTATAATTTGCTGGGCACATTTGTGTTGGTGTTCAGAAATACAGAGCTCTGATCTCCAGCATTTTGAACTTCAACAATATGAGAACCAGCACAAGATAATGTACTCTGATGAAAGCAGTTTTACCTCGGCAATTCAATCCCAATATTGGCAAGAAAAGAGGTAGTTTCAAGGGGAAGATGCAATGTTGAGTTTGGGGACAGAGTTTATTTGAGGTGGTGGCGGCATTTCAGAAGAGAGAGCTTCAGGCTGTAATAGTGAGCCAGTAATCACAGTGTTGGAGGGAATTTGTGGCTGGAAAGTAAATAGGAGGGTTATCAGTCTCAGAGAACAGTCACGTCTCAGGGAGTTAATGTATAGACAGACATATACTGACAGCATGCTGGGACTTTGGGGCCTAGAGTGAAAAGTGGAGCCATCACAAAAAGTAATAAAGATAAAAAGATACTTTCAACACACAATGGGTACCTGGTACCTTTCTACATGTTGGGAATACAAAATCGGCTCAAATACTGTCTCGTAGTATAGTTCAATAGCCATCTTGGCAACTGCTTGCAATAAATATGATAATAGGCCTTTATGGCAATGACAAACAGACACAGAAGGCACACATTCATACAGCACTTTTTTGTGTGTGTGTGGTACTGGGGATTGAATCCAGGGTCATTCTACCTCCAAGCTACACCCCCAGTCCTATTTTATTTTTATTTTGAAACAGGGTCTTGCTAGGTTCATGAGAGTCTCATTACTTGCTGAGGCTGTCCTTGAACCTGCAATTCTCCTGTCTCAGCCTCCCAAGTACTGGGATTACAGGTGTGTGCCAACATGCCTGGCTCCCATAGAGCACTTTTGATAGGTGCTTAGCAATGCTCAAAGGCTTCACATAGTACTACTGTTGTGGGATAACCCGGTCCCACACGTGGGTCCTTGGCATCCGTGATAAAAAGAATTTTAACACGTGCCATTTAGGAACAAAAAGTAGGAATTTATTTAGGAAAAATAAGAGAAAAGGGGAAAAAAAGAGGTGAGCAGCATCTTCCTGTCCCGATGCTCTTCCCAGGTCCCAAGAGAGAGAGGCGTGGTTAACTTCTTCCTTTATAGGCTTGTAAGAAGGGTGGGCACAGAAGAGATCTGGACCTCCTCCTTCTTCAGGTATAGGTGGACGGTGAGTAGGTGGTCCAAGCTGGGCCCACCTCTTTCTCAGGTTTCAAGATGGGCCTGCCCTTAGCTGTAAATTTCCAGTGTCCTTTGTCCTGGCTCTTAGGTGGGGGGCAGGGCCTAAGGAACTTCCAAACCTTGGCTGTGAATTTCAGGTGTCCTTTGTTAGGCCCAGGCTCCTAGGTGGGGGGCAGGGCCTAAGGAACTTCCAAAGGTGGAATGGAGGCTGCCGCCCTTTAATTCCAGGTGTTTACATTAAAGTGATATCTGTATTTTTCTTTCCCATTTGTCTCCTTCCTGCCTAATTATTTCTTCTATCCTACATCACTACTATGTGCTCAGTGTTATAACATGTGGTTAGCATGCTCAAGGCCCTGAGTTTGATCTCTAATGCCTAAACAATATAAATTAATAATAAAGAGCGAAATGTGGTGGTTCAGGCCTATAATCCTAGCTTCACAATTTAGTGAGACTCTGTTTCAAAAAAATACAAATAGGGCTATGGGTGTAGCCCAGAGATAGAATGCCCATACCAAAAAAAGTAATCCATTAGTTAATAATAAAGACTTTACATAGTTATTTAGTAAGTAGTCCACAAAAATACATTTTGAAGCTATTTAGTAAGTAGTCCACAAAAAATACATTTTGAAGCAGAGATTGTCAGCTTTCTATATCCACAGGCTTTGCATCCATGGATCCAACCAATTGAAGATAGGAAATATTCCTCAAAAAATCCAAAAAATCCCCAAAAGCAAAACTTGAATTTTCTATGTGCCCAGCACTACCCTTTTATCCATACAAATGAAGCAATGTGTAGCTTTTCTTTCTTTTTTTTTTTTTTTGGTATTATGTTGCTAAGAGCCCCATCAAACTTTAAGGAAACAAAATAATTTACAGCATGAAATGTTTTGCTTGGTATTGGGGAATACATTGGGAATTTTTCAGGTATTCCAGATTGGAGAAAAGTATTTTAGACAGAGAGAAAGCAAGATGTACAAGCCCGGAACCATGCCATAGAATAGGAAATTTGACAAAATAAGTAGATACAACTTGGCTATTGATATGTTATCCTGAATTGGAACCTAGCCTTGATGGTCCTCTAAGAAAATATTGCTTTCAGCTACTGTATCATTTATAGATTTATCAAATTATCCAAATTATTTTCTAGCCAGGCGTGATGGCACATGCTTGTAATCCCAGTACTTGGGAGGCTGAGACAGGAGGATCACAGGTTAGTGGCCCTCTGCAACTTAGTGAGACCCTGTTTCAAAATAAAGAATAAAAAAATAGGGCTGGAGGTATAGCTCAGAGGTAGAATGCTCCTGGGTTCAATCTCCAGTACAAAAAAAAAAAAAAAATTATATTCAGTTGAGGGTTCCAATGACCTTACCTTTAACCAAATGTTATATGAAACTGTCTTCTCAATGCCAACTATTTTCTAAAACTATATCCAAAACAAAAGAAGAAAATCAAAGTCCAAACAGAAAAAAAATCCAAACAAACCAAAGTAGCTTGGTTTATTTTAATTATATTTCGGTTAATAATCCCTGACAAGCAATGCCCCTTTCAGGCTCTGCCAAGACACAGACAGCAAATAGAAGTTCTAATTCTGCATGTAGCTCAAGTGTCTGTCTTCCCTTGTAACCTTTATAGCCCAATTACCACTCCTCACTTTTCCTCTCCAACCATCATTTCCATCCTTCCCAGCTAGTTCTGTCATTTCTTACCCTTTCCTCTTCACATTTGCTCAATTTCCTTTTGTAAAGTAGCTCTTTCAAATTCCCCAGCTATTCTCAACAAGCAACAAGACCAGCATGATTAGGCAGAGAAAGAGCACAGAACTGGGAGGTCGCTTTCCAGGCTGAAGCACGACAGAGCAATTATTACATTTCACTTAGCTGACTAGTGTGGAGATGAGGCTGGAGATTGGCTGTCATAGCAAAGTTTAGGATCTGAAATATTTTCTATTGTTGTAGAAAATCTTTTCCTGAATTTATTTTTGATTTTTTTTTTTCTTCCACAGAGAAGGTGGTAGAGTGAAACTGTTCATCTTTAAGATTTTTCCTCTTTTTATGGTCCACCAGTCCTGTTTGAACAAATTGAATTAGAGATGAATTTGTTGTGTTTGCCTATGGAAAAACACTGCTTTATAGTCACAGGGATCATCAAGAGAGGAGAAAGGACTTCACGCATATTTATTACACTTCCAAATGACTCATCTGCTAATAAAGCAAATGCCTTAGGGTCAGTTGAGAACCTTCTGCATAGATTAGAAAAGGATTAAAAATGGCAATTAATTTAGTAACAAGGATAAGTGAAATGGGAGTTTTTCTGGAGGGAACTGTTCTTAGAAAGTGGATTCAATTCATTCCCAGTTTCAAGTTTGCTTTTGTTACTTTTACCTGATGACTTTTAAAAATTGAGAATACAACAGATTAATTTCACCTTATCAATATGCTATATATTAGTTCAAGAGAGATATCACTTCCTGTTCTCAAGAAAATCAAAGACGCAGGGGAGAGAGATCACATCATATTGCAACTGTCTGCTTCTTTCTCCTCCCTCCCTCCCTCCCTCCCTCCCTCCCTCCCTCCCTCCCTTCCTTCCTTCCTTCCTTCCTTCCTTCCTTCCTTCCTTCCTTCCTTCCTTTCTTCAGTACTAGGGGTTGAACCCAAGGGTATTCTACCTACAAGGTATACCCTCAGACCCTCAGCCCTTTTTATTTTGAAATGAGGTCTTGAAGCTAGGCATGGTGGTGCATGCCTGTAATCCCAGGTCTTGGGAGGCTGAGACAGGAAGATTGCAGATTTGAGGACAGCCTCAGCAAGTGGTGAGACTCATCAATCTAGCAAGACCCTGTTTCAAAATAATAATAAAGTAGGCCTGGGGGTGTAGCTCGGAGGTAGAATGCCCCTGGATTCGATCCCTAGTACCACACACACACACACACACACACACACACACACACACACACACACACAATTGTCTATGTAAATTTGAAAATAAGTGTGACAGGGCAGGGAGGATGGAGTCAGGGAAAAGCTCTTCTCATGTCTTCTCTTCTTTCCTCAGAGGTTAGGATAAGGATTTACGGTACCTGTGAGAAATTATATGAAAATAATACAAAAGCGGGAATTCACATAGAACAGGACAGGGATAAAGGCTTGGAAGTTGTTAGCAAAAGACCCTGAGAATTAATGGGCAGAAATGGGAGAGAAGCAAGCTATTACCATAGCAATAATTGCTATAGGAAAAAGTCTTCAGCGGACAGCAAAGTTGTGAATGGTGGGAAATGAGATATTTAATTAGTCTCAAAGTTTCTGTCCAAAAGAGACTTCTTAATTCCAAAGGGAAAAATGAGTAATGTTACGGGAGAGAAACCTGGCAGATACCCCTTTAAGCAATGATCAAAGTTAACATCCCTAGTAATGGGACAAATTGCCATCGTGGACTTCATGAGATGCTGTGAGAAGAACCAATATTAATTCTGTGATATGCTATCGAAAATGTGTAAGCTGAATCTAATCAAAAGGAAGTACCAGGCCAAACTAAATGGAGGAACTTTTGACAAAATAACCTGCCTTTAATGTTTAAAAATATCAAGGCTGTGAAAGAAAAAGTGACTGAAAGAAATGTCTTAAATTAAAGGAGACTAAAGCAACATGTGATCTTAGGAATGGACTCTGGATTGAATTTTTTCCTTCTT
The DNA here is from genome assembly GCA_004027655.1 of Graphiurus murinus. Lineage (NCBI taxonomy): Eukaryota > Metazoa > Chordata > Mammalia > Rodentia > Gliridae > Graphiurus > Graphiurus murinus. Next base: position 7,837 of record PVLC010033637.1, on the reverse strand, counting down.
TTCATACAAAAGACAATAATGTGATTATTGGTAAAATTGAATAGGACTAAAAATGACATGGTATTATTTTTTATCATCTTTTTTGTGGTACTGGGGGTTGAACCCAGGGTCTTTCTATTTCAGGCTATACTCCAGCACTTTTTTTTAATTGATTGGTGGATTGTAATCATACATCTTTGTTAGGTACAAGCTGATAAAGGCATATATGCACACATTTCTCATTTAAACCCATCCCCAATTCCCACCTTACTCCCTTGCCCTACCTCCTTCTCAAGTTTAGTTTAGTGATTGACTTTGATATATTTGTGAAAGTACATCATGTACATTAGGGTCCTCCCCCCGTCCATCACCTTCAGTTAAGTCAACTTCTTTGCTTATCTAGGGTTTATCCTTTTTCATCTGGAGTCCCTCTTATGCCCCATCTTCTCCCTAGCATCCACATATTAGGGAGAACATATGCTTTAAACTGCTAAACAAAATATTAGCAATGCTATTCAAAGCCACATCAAGAAAATTATACACCATGACCAAGTCGGGTTCATCCTAGGGATGCAAGCCTGGTTCAACATACAAAAAATAATCCATGTAATTCACCGCATAAACAGAATCAAATACAAAAATCACATGATCATCTCAATTGATGCTGAAAAAGCATTTGAAAAGATCCAACACCCATTCATACTAAAAGCACTACAGAGAATCAGAATAGAAGGAACATACCTCAACATCATAGAGGCAATATACAATAGGCCCACAGCCAACATCATATTAAATGGAAAAAAACTGTAAGAGTTTCCACTAAAAACAGGAACAAGACAAGGATGTCCATTGTCACCTCTTCTGTTCAATATAGTACTTGAGACTCTAGCCAGAGCAATAAGGCAAGGGAAGGAAATCAAAGGGTAAAAATAGGGAAAGAAGAACTAAAATTATCCCTTTTTGCAGATGACATGATACTATATTTAGAAGACCCAACAAAGTCAATCAAAAAACTTATAGAATTGATCAACAAATTCAGCAGTGTCAGGGTACAAAATCAATCTTAAAAAATCAGCCTAGCATGTGCAGGGTCCCAGGTTTGATCCCCAGCACTGCAAAATAAATAAATAAATATAAAAAAGAGGGTCTGGGGATGTAGCTCAGTGGTAGATCACTTGCTAGCGTGTGTGAGACCCTATATTCAATCCCCAGCACCACATACACAAAAACAGCCCAAAATAAAAAGTAATTGGGGTATAGCTCGGAGGTAGACCACCTCTGGGTCCATATCCATTAGCAAAATAAATAATAATAATAATGATACTTTAAATTATATTAGCTTAGATAGCCAGATGTGATGCCTGTAATTCCAGTACTTGTGAGGCTGAGACAGAAGGATCACAGGTTCGGGGCCAGCCTCAGCAACTTAGCAAGACCCTGTTTCAAAAATAAAAAAGGGCTTAGATTGTAACTCTGAGGTAGAATGCCCCTGGGCTTAATCCCCAGTACTATAAAAAAAATTATTAGCTTAGAGAAGAAAGCTTGGGATTGCTATTATTCAATATTAATGTTTTGGTTTTTTGTTGTCTGCTGACCTGGCTTTAGCTTAGAATAATTGTGTAGCAAAATATTTTTAACTTTTGAAGTATGGTTTGCTCTTTGCTTGAATTTACTGCTATCAATATGCCATTATCCTGAATTGACCCAAGTCTCATCCTGCAGAACACGCCATGTACCTTTCAATGGCCAGTGTATCTTTAGACTGTTTTTCCTGAATATGGCCCCTCTATTTTCCTTGTATATAAAGGGCTGGGGGTGTAACTTGGAGGTATAATGCCCCTGGGTTCAATCCTTAGTAAAACACACACACACACACACACACACACACACACACACACACACACGCGCGCGCTAAATGGTACAGTATAAAATATAATTTAGTACAGTAACCCCACAATGCCCAGCACTTAGTAGATCCTCAATAAATATTTGGTGAAAGGCCAGACATGGTGGCACATGCCCATAATCTCAGTACTTGGGAGGCTGAGACAGGAGGATTACAGGTTTGAGGACAGCCTTAGCGAGTAGTGAGACGCTCATCAACCTAGTGAGACCCTGTTCTAAATAAGAAATAAAATCGGTCTGGGGGTGAAGTTCAAAGGTAGAATGCCTCTAGGTTCAATCCCCAGTAACACAAACACAAAATAAATATTTGATGAAAGAAGAAATAAATTATTTACTGAGTAGCAAATTAAAGCAATTATTTCTTTTCTTTTCTATGCTAGGGATGGACTCCAGGGTCTTGAGCATGCTAGGCAAGCTCTCTATCACTGAGCTACCCCCTTAACCCCAATTAACTCTTTTCATTGAAGATTCCCAAGCTACCTTTCTGAGAGAACCATCTATTATTTCAATTTTTACTTTTCCTCACTGGAGAATAAATACCTTGCCTGGCTCCTCATTTCTCCTTACTCAAACGTTCCAACAGGAGGAATATTTGTTGGGGCTTTATTGGGGCTCAGGACACATCACCCAAAAATATGACTGTATGAGAACAAAATATGCTTTGGGGAGCATATTGCTTATTTTAAGCTTGTTACTTTGAGAAACTGAAGGGCACAGGAGTGGCTCTAAAATGGTGCTATTAGTAAGAGAAATCTACATCTATAAAAGAAATTTACATTAGTGGCAGTATCCTAGCAGAAAGAGACCTAGTAGCAAATACTTTTTTTTATCACCTGAGCATCTTTTATTTGCATAACAAAGACACTTTTTTTGAATCATCCTACTTGCTCCTCTCATCCTCCCATAGTTTCCTTTCATCCTCCCTCCCCAGAAGCCCCAAGCTCTACTCTTTTCTGTAGCTCCAGATGCTATATAAGCTTCTATCATCTGGTCCTTTCCCTGAGACTCATATGTACGTGGGATTTCCAAGTGTATATTCATAACTAAATATGTTTTTTCTGGTTAATTTGTCTTATGTCAATTTAATTCATAGGCCTGCCAACATATCTAGAAGGGTGTAAGGAAGTAGTGTTTTCTTCCCTGTAGCGTCTATCAAATATTACTTCCCAGCCGGGTGTGGTAGTGCAGGCCTTTAATTTCAGGACTTGGGAGGCTAAGATAGAGTCGCAGGTTCAAGGCCAGCCTCAGCAACTTAGTGAGGCCCGCTGCAACTTAGTGAGACTCTGTTTCCAAATAAAAGATAAAATAGGGCTGGGTGTGTAGCTCAGACTGGATTCAACCCCAGTACCCCCCCCCCCGACACACACACACATATATCTCACTTCTCTTTATACATCCTTTTCTTCCAAGATAATTATATTTCTTTTAATTTTTTTTGTCAATAAGTACAGAGGTAGCCTTTTCTACCATCGCAAGTGCTTCTAGTTACTATAAATCTCACTTTCAATGTTTCTTAGAAACCGGATGTGGTGGTACATCTGTCATTCCAGTACTTGGGAGGCAGACATGAGGATCACAGGTTCCAGGCCAGCACACTGTAACTTAGAGAGGCCTTGTTTACAAGTGGAAAAAAAAAAAAAAAAAACTAGCCAGGCACAGGCACGGTAGTCCATGCTTGTAATATCAGTACTTGGGAGGCTGAGACAGGAGAATCACAAGTTTAAGGCAAGCCTCAGCAAGTAGTGAGACTCTCAGCACATAGTGAGACCCTGTTTCAAAACAAAAAACAGAAAGGACTGAAAGGGTAGCTTGAAGAAAGAATAACCCTAGATTCAATCCTCAGTAATGGAAAAAAAGAAAAAAAAATGAAAAAAATTAAAAGGGCTGGGGATGTAGCTTGGAGGTAGAACTCCCCTGGGTTCAGTTCCCAGTATCACAAAAACACAAGCTTCTTAGAAAAATTTTGAGGGTACAGTTGTTCAAAAACAACAAGACTCCAGTGTCTAGATTTGCATCTTGGTGAGTGCCAAGCTGACAAGTATTACCAGGAGATAAAGGAATGGAGAGAGTTTTATTACTTACAGCAAGGAAGGAGAACTCACTGGAGTTAATTTGCAAAGCTACAGTCTCCTCAACAGAGAGCCTTGGTTGGGAAAACTTATACATGTCCATATAAATGAGGCAGGGCAGAGGACCTGGGAGCAAGAGAGATTAAAACAGGCCATCTGCATCACCTTCTGTGAGGTGAGGAAAGGTGAGCAGGTGGGCGCCAGGAGATCAGGGCCCACCAATTAAGGATTGAAATTGGTCAAAGGACATTGGTCCCCCAAGACCCAATTCTGACCAATCATAAAAGAGCAGGTGGGGAACCTCAATAAGGTTTAAAAGCCCACCTTCCAAGAGCTTCAGTGGTTACTCTCTTTTGGGGACTCCTTCACCCATGTGTGTGTGTGAGGGTATTATTGTCTTCTATTTTTCCTTGACTTAAACTTTCACATTTCTATATACTTCATTAGTCTTTGGACTTCATTTGTTGAAATATACTATATAAGAACCCTATAAGAGGAGCCACCCCCATTTCAGTTATAAGGAAAACTCATACTCATAGGGAAAGTAAAAAATACTCAGTATGCTCAGTTCCAAGTCAGTCATAATTCCACACACATTCAAAAAAAAAAAAAAATGGCAGACTCCTAGACTCCTAAGTGTAAGCATAGAATTTAGTCTTATCCCAGAACTTGGGAGACTGAGACAGGAGAATCACAGGTTGAAAGCCAGCCTCAGGGTTGAAGGCAATTCTGTTTCAAAATAAAAAATCAAATGGGCTGGGGGTATGGCTCTGAGGTAGAACGCCCCAGGGTTGAATCCCCAGTTTCCCCGCCAAAAAAAGAGGAAAGCATACCACTTTACTTAATAAAAGTTGCATGTAACACGGGAGCTGTGAAAAACGAAGATCTTAAGACCCAGAGAAAATTGGTTTTCTGCTTAGATTTGATGACGAATGGACAGTCAGGTAGAAATGTGATTGGAAAAAAGAGTATAAACAAATTGTAATGAGGAAATAGAAAGAGGCAGCTCTCACCACCATCTTCCAGTAATTCACCAAAATGATGAACACAAAGGGGAAGAGGACAAGAACTCAATATATGTTTTTTCTACGCCTTTTAGAAAACATAGAGTTGTTCCTTTGGCTATATAAATGCATATCTACAAGAAGGGTGATATTATAGACATTAAGGGAATGGATACTGTTCAAAACGGAATGCCTCACAAATGTTACCATGGCAAAACCGGAAGAGTCTATAATGTTACCCAGCATGCTGTTGGCATTGTTGTAAACAAGCAAGTCAAGGGCAGGATTCTAAGAGAATTAATGTGCATATTGAGCATATTAAGCAGTCTAAGAGTTGAGATAGCTTCCTGAAGCAGGTGAAGAAAAATGATGAGAAGAAGGAAGCCAAAGGGTTCAGCTGAAGCACCAGCCTGCTCCACCCAGAGAAGCAGCCTGAGCTGCTGGAACCTATTCCCTATTAAATCATAGCATAATAGGTATTAAAAATAAATAAATAAAGACAAAAAAAGAAAAGAAAGAAGTAGGCAGATAGGGCCAGAGGGCCACAGTGGAAAAACTTCATTTCCTGAGGGGTAACAGATGCTAAGTAACTTCCAAGATTCCTGAAAAGACCAGACCTCCCAAATATCAAGTGATAATGAGATCAGAAGCCTCCTGAGAGTGACCAGAACTTCACAAAACTCCCAAGAGATTCCCCTAGTAAGTCCAGGAAACAGAGTCTAGAACCCCAACTGAAAGAAGGAGACTCAAAGAAAGACACTATGCAAATACACTATGCAAATCCCAGGAAACTGCCTCTGAGACCCCAATTGGAAAAGGAGACTCAGAAGTATATAAACCCCTAGACCAAAGCCGGGCGTGGTGGCACACGCTTGTAATCCCAGCATTCTGGAGGCTGAGACGGGAGGATCCGGGTTCGTGGCCAGCCTCAGCTACCTAGTGAGGCACTCCACAGCTTAGTGAGACTCAGTTTCAAAATAAAGAATAAAAAATAGGGCTTGGGGGTATAGCTCGGAGGTAGAATGCCCCTGAGTTCAATCCCCAGTACCACAAAATAAAGTAAAATAAAATAAAATAAACCCCTAGACCAGCCACTCTACTCAGTTTTCTCATTCAGGAACCCCACCCTCTTGGGAGCTTTCCTCTCTCTCACGGGTCACATTAGCTTTGAGAGAAAGCGCTGTGTAATTGATGGCACTCGGCCTGGGCAACTCTTGGGTAGTGACTGGAAGGCATCCACTGGACATCAAGGCTGATTGAGGCCCCTAGAGGTAACTTGCATCCCTCTTCTGGCAGATCGTGTGAACTTTGGGAGAAAGCAGTTTGCCATTAACAGTGCGTGGCTTGGGCTACTCTGAAGTAGTGTTCAGAAGGTAGCTGCCCAACTCCAGGGTCCCCATTGCTCGAAAGGGTGATCTACCTCTTTGTCTCTTAACTGCTCTCTTTACAATAAACTCCTTGCTCTCCTTTCTGTTGTCTGTGAATGTTATTCTTCATACTTCATAGACAAGAACCCCGGAAAGGAAAATGTTCATTTCAGTAATAGACTAAGAGGGCAAATTCAGCAAGGCCTGCCTGTCCATATTCTCCAACTCACTGTGTAGCATCCATTTCTCCTGTAATAAAGGACCTCTCTGTAATAAAGGTCTTGAAGGAAGAAGAGAGAAAATGACTTTCTAAATTTTATGGCTGCTTTGGGAGAGAGGAGTTCTAGTTTTTATGGCTTATCTTTGGGGAAAAGGGTGACAGGAAAAAGGAAGGGGAGAGTAGGGGAGAATGACCATGCTTTTGAGGCCCCTCCAAATTCTTTTAGTTCAAAGTTCTCAGTATGCAAAAGTGCCATACTTTCGGGTATCATGTTATAAACCTGACACTTGAAAGTTTTCTGACCACTATTTCAATTATATTCTTAAAGATTTTCAGCTTGATGATTCTTTAAACCAAAACATTTGCCAGGAATGGTGGGGCATGCCTGTAATCCCATCTACATGGGAGACTGAGGCAGGAGGATTGCAGACTTGAGGCCAGCCTCTGCAACTTATTGAGATCCTCAGCAACTTAATGAGACCCTATACCACAATCCTCAGTATCTAGTTTGATATCCTGAGATGCAACTGCATATTAATCAGAAACATAGTCTTTGAAAATTGGTCAGATCTGTGTTTTAATTCTTCTGTTGTTCTAAGCTTGGGAATGCTATTTAACATCTGTAAGCTTCAGTTAGGTCATCCTTAAAATGGGAGTAATTGCAAATCTCATAGGATTCTTCTGAGGATTAGTTTTTTTTTTTAATTTGCATGTGGTGTGTGTGTGTGTGTGTGTGTGTGTGTGTGTGTGTGTGTGTGAACCCAGGGGCATTCTATCCCCCACCACATCTGGCTATGAGATCTATCTATTTATCTATCTATCTATCTATCTATCTATCTATCTATTTTTTTTGTGGTACTAGGGATGGAACCCAGGGACATTCTACCTCCGAGCTATGCCCCCAGCCTGATTTTATTCTTTTATTTTGAAACAAGGTCTCACTAAGTTGTAGAGGACCTCACTAAGTAACTGAGGCTGGCCTTGAACCTGCAATCCTCCTGTTTCAGCCTCCCAAGTACTGGGATTAAAAGCATGGGCCACCATACCTGGCTTGATTTTTATTTCAAATAAAATAAATACAGCTGGGTGTGGTGGTGTACCCTTGTAATCCCAGCATTTCGGAGGCTGAGACTGGAGGATTCAGGTTCGCTGCCAGCCTCAGCTACCTAGTGAGGCACTCTGCAACTTAGTGAGATCCTGTTTCAAAATAAAGAATAAAAAATAGGGCTGGGGTTATAGCTCGGAGGTAGAATGTCCCTGAGTTCAATCCCCAGTACCGCAAAAAAAAAAAAA
>PVLC010033635.1:0-17388 GCA_004027655.1 Graphiurus murinus | reverse complement strand
GTATTCAGTGATATAGGTTGGGTGAGAAATCTCGATAATGCATGCAGGAATAGGGTAAAGAAGAGAGTATGTTCCAGTGGAATAAAAGGTTGAGTATATTGAGCTGATGTGTTGTTAAAGATTAGCGATAGTGAATATGTCCAGTGAGTCTGGTAGTCAATATAGAGTTTTGAGTGTGATAGTAGGAGATGGTCTTGATGTGAGACAGGGAAAAAAGAAAAAGAAAAAGAAACGAGAGGAAGTAAAATGTTGAGGAGAGAAATATATAGGGGAGAGAGGAGGGGGAAGCTTGTAGGTGGGAAAGGGAGATGATTCAACAGGCTAAGCAAGTATTAACTAAGCAAACAATCATCCAAACAGACTTATGTAAATCAAGGCAAAGCAAAACGAATACTGAGTAAACACAGATATAACACATTAAAATAAACAGACTAACAAAGATACAAAAACCCAAAATATAAAAATGGCAACCAAGCATTAAGACAAGCACTCTGTTAGTTCATAAGTACCGAGCTTAAATTTTCGAGTGTGTCTCTGGCATTTGTATTTGCTCAGTCAGTGCAAGCAGGGAGTTTGTTGCTGTTAGCTTATGTCTCTGGGCTGTTCACATGAATTCCTGCAAGACAGGGGCCCCGATTCAACTTACATATCCCCGTTGCTGGAGTTTCTGTTGTTGCTTGTTTCTCCTGTGGTCTCGGGGGGGCGCTCTGAGTCAATGGAGGTCTGGGTAGCTGGCGGGCGGGAGTTGTATGAGGGGGGGTGCTGGTGCGCAAAATGGCTCACGCGCCAGCTCGCTGATCCCGCAGATGTTCACGGATTCCGCCACTGGTTCGCGTCGCGCGGTGCCCGCTTCCTTGTTTCCTGGAGTCTGCGCAGTCCCGCTCCACTTTTTTCTGTCCAGAAGTTGCGTTTTCTGCTGTCCTGGATCAATCTCTGTTGTGCAGTCACTCGCCCAGTCCCTGCAGTGGTGCCCTGGAAATGTCCCACAAGAATTTACACTGCTCGTCCCGCGCTTCTGGTTTCTGGTGGCTGCAGCTGGTGGGGGTTCCCTGCCTGCCTGGATGTGGCACACCACACCTGTTCCCTGGATCCGCCGAGGTGCCTGGAGTTCTCAGTTCCGTGTCCCAGCTCCGCTGTGTTTGCAGCCCGCATGGGGCCTGCGGACCGCTTGGGGCCGGCTTGCAGTGAGTCTCCTGTAGTTTCCAAAGGATCTCCAAGTCCTTTTCTGTTGTGGTTCAGCTTTCGCCCCTTTTTGTTGCTTTTTCCTTCTGTTAAGAAGCTGTTTTTTTGGGAAATTTGATTCGGAATCACAGCGTCTGGGTAAAAGGCATTTCACTCAGGCGCCATCTTGAGTCCGTCTCGGCCTAGAATCGGAGAATGCCTTTCACTGTTACACTTGCTACCCCAACAGCTGTAAAAGTCCAAGATATTGAGGCTTGGATTCATCACAGTTGCCTGAAACCAGCAGCTGCCAAGCCCTCAGCCCCAGAGACGACTCACTGGACTGTTCACAGGAAATCTGGAGAACCAAGCAAGCTGATCCTGAGAAAGCAGACTGCCTGGCTCCTCTCACTCCCGGAAGCTAACGGATTTATGCAGGATGAAAGACCGAGGAGCAGCACATCTCAGACCATGGAACTGGACTCTGGGTTTTATGTCATAAGTGCCTTAGGACTGATTTTACTAGTAGGGTATATGGTAGTCATTTGATTCTTAATTTTACGTTTTAGGTGTCTGCTGGATGTAACTTTGTATTGTTAGGCTGACAAAAACAAATGGCCAAAGCCGGGTGCGGTGGCCCAAGGTTGTAATCCCAGCATTTGGGAGGCTGAGACCAGAGGATCTGGGTTTGCGGCCAACCTCAGCTACCTAGTGAGGCATTCCACAACTTAGTGAGACCCTGTTTCAAAATAAAGAATAAAAAATAGGGCTGAGGGTGTAGCTTGGAGGTAGAATGTCCCTGGGTTCAATCCCCAGTATCCCCCCACCTCCAAAAAAAAAAAGGCCATTCTCATCCTATGGGGATGGCTGATAGGGCTGCTGCAGTCAGCTACTGCAATCTTCACCATTAATGTGACCAAGACCGGCATAGCTATAGGTGTCAAGTTTGGTGCATGCCAGGTTATACCTTGTGGCAGCTTAGAAAATCAGTGGCAACTCTCCCAAGCTGACCAATACCTCTTCCCTGAATCAATGTCCGGTTATGCTGGGACTAGGCCCTGCTCTTATTGGAACACTGTCTGGTGGACCTCCAACACCCAAGGGTGGACAGTTGATATAAACCAAGCAACCCCAGGACCATGGAGGCCTCTAACGAAGAAGAAAAAAAAATCCACATTATTCGTTACAAGGCCTCCACCAGCTTGTAAAATTAACAAGTGTAATCCTGTATGGATAGGTATTAAAAATGCTTACTAATGGACCATGAACCAGCAGTGGCTACCAGAGTCTATGGGTTAGGAGCAGATATCCTTGAAAAAGGTCCTGTAGGCCATTTCAAGCTGCAGCTCATTAAGCTTACACCCCTATTAACAGGGACCCCAGCCCCTGTATCTTCCAATCAAACATTAAGGAAAGCCAAAAAGGATCCCGCCAAGGTAACTATAGTGAAAATAAAAAATGGCTGGCAAAGCAGACTTACGCCTGGGCAGCAGGTTGGCCATAGGCCAAATTGTCCCTTTCCCTTTAGGCTAGGGTACAGTAGAGGCTGGGTTAAGATGTCTTATAGCTGGAGGAGCTCATTAACTTAAGATCTTGTTGAGCACCGCTCTGGATTTCTGGAGGAAGATCTGTTTTCAGACAAGGGAAGAAAAGCAGCCAAAACTTAACTCAACAAGGACAGTTGAAACACGGTGCAATCAGAGCCAGAAGAGACAGCAGAGGACTATAAAGAGCTCCACACGCCATCTTGCTCTCGTTGAGCACCGATCTGGATCTAGCAAGGAGGAGGAGGGCTCAGCTGCCGCTGCCACAGGTCCTGGCCAGGCGTCCGGGCAGGCAGTTGGACATGGCACGAGTGCCAACTGCTTTTGATGCTGATGATCTGCAGACACTTACTTCAAATCACATTTTTGGCTACTTTGCTGGCGGTCTCTGGAGGCTGCAGTGCAGGCAGCTGCCATCACCCACAGGACCTGGCCAAGATGGCGCCGCTGTGCCCACTGCATTCCCCAGGTGAGGCGCGAGGGACACTTTGCTGTCCTCTCTTCTGTCTTTGGGCTTTGATTCTGCTGCGTTTTAATTTTTCATTGTTTTGTTCAGTTTTTCACTGGTTTACTTCTCTTGTCAAGAAGCTGTCTTAAGCCGGGCATGGTGGTGCACGCTTATAATCCCAGCATTTGGGAGGCTGAGACTGGAGGATCCGGGCTCGTGGCCAGCCTCAACGACTTCGTGAGGCTCTCCACAACTTAGTGAGACCCTGTTTCAAAATAAAGAATAAAAAAAAGTAGGGCTGGGGATGTAGCTCGGGGCTAGAATGCCCCCAAGTTCCATTCCCAGTACCGCAAAAAAAAAAAAAAAAAAAAAAAAAAAAAGCTGTCTTCACAATAGTTGAGTTCTCTGTCTCAAGGCGTTTGAGTTGTGTTTACCTCCCTCAGTCACCATCTTGCTTACTCCTCAGATACTTATATTTAAGCTGCATTCATATTCATATTTCCTTCCAAATACTTAATGCTATGTGAATAATAAAAAACATCAATTTCAGGAGAATACCTTCATTCCATCAAACGGAGTCTCACATCTATCTTTTGTATAAGTGTTGTATGGTTAGCTGTTTATAATCTATAGCTATATAACATTGTATGTTATGTGTTAGATTATATGATCTCTCTCACCAAAGCTTCACTCCAGTTCAAATTTAGTATAAGAATTGTAATATTAGCTCTTGTGATCTATAGCTATAACATTGTATGCTATTGTTGCAGGAGAGTGCTCCCCACAAGCCTAGTCTCAGAGACAAAAGAGAACTCCAGAGGCCAAAAGTAGGATAAGCAATCTTCCTTTAATTAGCAACTGATGACCCAGATGGGGTAATTTCCCGCTTTCTGGGCCTCAAACAAAGATTTCAACCCTTATATACAGTTGGTCATTTAACTTTGAGAAGAAGGGAAAAGGGGAAATGTGAGATTTATTATACTCTACCTAGCAGGAGCATGATGCCCAAAGTAGAAGGAGCACATTAACTCAAGGTCTTGTCTCAAGGTCTGACCTGACTGGTGCTGCCTTGTTTAGGTTTAGAGATGACCCCTGCTGCTCCTGTCTCTGGCTTGCATAAGGGAGGGGCTGGCCTCATGGATTATGTATATCTATGGCTATAATATTGTATGTTATGTATTAAATGGTATGTTTTCTCTAAAGTTTTTATGTTACATAACTTAGGTTCTAAGATATATTTCAATTTTTTGTATAAGTATTATAAGTTTAGTTATTGTGATCGCTAGCTGTAACATTATATATGTGTTACATTATAGGTATCACAAAAACTTCTCTTTGTTGTGTTGTATGCTATAGTATTTATACTTTAGGATACATTTCAGTTCAATGTTTTTTGTTTATGGTTAGCTATTAAGATCTGAGCTTTATCATTGTATGTTATGCGTTAGATTATGTCTCTGTAAGAGAAACATCTCTCCATTTTGTTGTATGTATAGTGTTGTATGGTTAGCTATTATGATCTATAGCAATAACATTTTATGCCATGTGTTAGATTATATGATTTATCTCACAAATACATTGCTCCATTCTTTTGTAAGTTATAACTTAGGTTCATGTTATATTTTGGTTTAATTTTTTTTGTATAAGGATTCTGCATTTAGTTATTGTGATTTCTAGCTATAACGTTGTATGTGTTACATTATAAGTTCTCAAAAACTTCACTCTGTTGTGTTGCATGTTATATTATTTATTTTCTATGATATATTTCAGTTCAGTGCTTTCTATGTGTCATTGGTTAGCTATTATGATCTAAAGCTGTGTCATATATATTATGCCTTAGATTATACATCTCTGTAAGAGAAACATCACTCTATTCTGCTGTATGTTATTACTTATTTTCTATGACGTATTTCAATTCTAATTTTTGTGTGTTGTGTGGTTAGCTATTATGAGCTATAGTTGCAACATTGTATATTATGTGTTAGATTATATATTTTCACTCAAAAATTTCCTTCCATTTTCTTGTATAGTATATTACATATTTTCTACAATATATTTCATTTCTTTTTTTTGTATGAGTATTGTAAGGTTAGCTATTATGATCTACAGCTGTGTATGTTATGTGTTAGATTATACATGCTCTCTCATATTCACTCCATTCTTTTGTATGTTATATTATTTATGTTGTATGAGATTTTGTGTGTGTGTGTGTGTGTGTGTGTGTGTGTGTGGTACTGGGAATTGAACCCAGGGGCATTCTACCTCTGAGCTACACCCTCAGTCCTATTCTTTTTTATTCTTTATTTTGAAACAGGGTCTCACTAAGTTGTGGAGGGCCTCAGTAGCTGAGGCTAGCCGTGAACCTGCGATCCTCCAGTCTCAGCCTCCCAAGTACTGGGATTACAAGCGTGTGCTACCACTTCCAGCTTGTATGAGATATTTTACTTAATTTTTTTTATAAGGATTGTAAGTTTAGTTATAGCTGTAACATTGTATGTTATGTGTGTTAGTATATGTTCTCTCTCAGAGAAGCTTCACTCCATTCAATGGCATGTTATATTACTTATGTTATATATTTCAGTTTTATATGTTATGTAAGTGTTGTCTGATTAACTATTATGATCTATATCTAATATTTTTATTATGATTATAGATTATACATGTTTTTAAAATAATGTTCTACAATATATCTCAATTCAATTATATCTATAAGGACTATAAATATAGCTCTTATGATCTTTGGCTGTAATATTTTATGTTATATGTTAGATTATATGTTCTGTCTCACAAACACTTTCCATTCTTTTTATGGTATCTGTAACATTGTATGTTATGTGTTTGATTACACATTCTTCCTCATAAAATCTTCACTCCATTCTTTTTTATGTTATATAACTTAGGTTTTATGATATATTTCAGTTTGATTTTTGTATACACATTCTAACTTTACTTTTTAAGATGTCTAACTATAACATTGCATGTGTTACATTATATGTTCTCATAGAAACTTTTATTGTGTTGTATGCTATATTATTTATGTTCTATGATATATTTTCTTTTTTTATTGGTGCACTGTAACCATACATCTTTGTTAGGTACAAGTTGGTAAAGCATATATGCATACATCTCTCATTTAACCCTTCCCCAATTCTCACCCTACTTCCTCCTCCTCCCTCCTCAAGTTCAGTTTAGTGATTGACTTAGATATATTTGTGAATGTATATCAGATGCATTAGAGTATTTCCCTCATCCCACACCATCACCTTCAGTTAAGTCCCTTCCTTGCTCATCTAAGATTTCTCCTTCTTCATCTAGAGTCCCTCTTATGTCCCACTTTCTCCCTAGCTTCCACGTATTAGGGAGAACATACAATTTTTTACTTTTTGTGACTGACTAATCTCAACATAATGTTTTCCAGTTCCATCCATTTCCCTGCAAATGACATGATTTTGTTCTTCTTTATGGCTGAGTAAAATTTCATTGTGTACATATTCCATAGTTTTGTAATCCATTCATCTGTTGATGGACATCTTGACTGTTTCCATAGTTTGACAATTGTGAATTGTGTGGCTATAAACATACATACACATGCATTGGTGTGATATTTTGGTTTCCATTCTTTTGGGTAGATACCCAGACGTGGTATTGCTGGATCATATGGTAGATTCATTGCCATTCATCTGAGTATCCTCCATACTGTTTTCCAAAGTGGTTGCACTAATTTGCAATCCCACCAACAATGTATTAGGGTTTCCACTTTTCCATACCCTTGCCAGTATTTGTTGTTGTTTGTATTTTTTTTATTATTGCCATTATGATTGGAGTTAAGTGAAATCTCAAGGTAGTTTTGATTTGCATCTCTCTGATTGCTAATGATGTTGAACATTTCCTCATACATTTATTGGCCACAGCCAACATCATATTAAATGGGGAAAAACTGCAAGAGTTCCCACTAAAAACAGGAACAAAACAAGGATGTCCATTATCACCTCTTCTGTTCCATATAGTACTTGAGACTCTAGCCAGAGCAGTAAGGCAAGAGAAGGAAACAAAGGGGTAAAAATAGGGAAAGAAGAACTAAAACTATCCCTTTTTGCAGATGACATGATACTATACTTAGAAGACCCAACAAAGTCAACCAAAAAAGTTATAGAACTGATCAACAAATTTAGCAAAGTGTCTGGGTATAAAATCAACCTTAAAAAATTAGAAGCTTTCCTGTATGTCAAGCATAAATCCACTGAAAAAGAAATCCAGAAAACATTTCCACTCACAATAGCACCCTGAAAAATAAAATACTTAGGGATAAACCTAACCAAGGAGGCAAAAGACCTCTATAAGGAACACTATAAAAAGTTGAAAAAAGAAATCAAAGAAGACCTTAGAAGATGGAAAGATCTTCCATGCTTTTGGATAGGCAGAATAAATATCATCAAAATGGCCATTCTCCCAAAAGTGATCTACAGATTCAATGAGATACCCATTAAAGGTATCCAAGGTCACTCCTCACATAGAAAAATCAGTCCTTAAATTCATTTGTTACAGCCAGGTGTGGTGGTGCATGCTTGTAATCCCAGCATTTGGGAGGCTGAGACTGGAGGATTCAGGTTCTCAGCCAGCCTCAGCTACCTAGTGAGGCACTCTGCAACTTAGTGAGACCCTGTTTCAAAGTAAATAATAAAAAATAGGGCTGGGAGTATGGCCCGGAGGTAGAATGCCCCTGACTTCAATCCCCAGTACCGCAAAAAACAAAACAAAACAAAAATTCATTTGGAACAACAAAAAGTCCAGAATAGCCAAAGTCCAGAATAGCCAAAGTCATTCTTAGCAACAAGAACCACACGGAGGCATCACAATACCTGACTTCAAACTATATTACAAAGCCACAGTAAAACAGCATGATATTGGTACAAAAACAGACACATACACCAATGGAACAGAATAGAAGACTCAGAAACAAACCCACACACTTAGAGCCAATTTATTTTTGACAAAGAAGCCAAAAATATACACTGGAAAAAAGATAGCCTCTTTAGCAAATGGTGTTGGCCAAACTGGTTAACCATATGCAGAAAAATGGAAATAAACTCCACTTTCTCCCAGTGCACAAGAGTCAATTCAAGATGGATCAAAGACCTGGAAGTCAGGCCAGAGACCTTGCAGCTACTTGAAGAGGGCATAGGCCCAACACTTCAACACATAGGCACAAGTAAAAACGTTCTCAACAAGACCCCAAAGGAACAAGCAACTCAGAGGTTTGAGCAGAACAGTTTGTGCCCTATGCCTTTTGAACTTCAATTTATGGGCTATTGAGAAGTTCCTTCTGTCAGTAATGGTTAGTTTGTCTTTAGTGTCTGGTAGTCCTTTCTGGTGGTTTATGTATCTGGTTCAATCTCAGCAGTAGGGATTTAGAGATGTCAGCTGGTATATACACGAGCAAGTTGTGTTGTATTCAATGGTGAAGGGTGAGTAAGGAGGGGGGAGCTGGATTAATGGATGCAAGAATATGGTAAAGTAGAGGATAGCATCGAGTAGCATGAGATTTTGAGTGTAGTAAGGTAATATATAGTTGCCAGTGTAGAGTATTTAGGTATAGTGATATGAAATGGATTTAATATAAGACAAAGAAAAGGAAAATTAAAAAAAAGATGGAGAGAAGAGAGTAGATATGAAAGAGGAAAGATGCTTATAAAAAGAGATGGGGAAGAGAGCAAACAAACCCAAGGAAAATAATAAAACAACTCTATAAATATATGAGTACAGAGCAGCTGCAAAAAACAAACAAACAAAAAAACCCCAAAAACAAAAAACAAAAAAACTATGGGATATGTACACAATGGAATTTTACTCAGCCATAAAGAACAAAGTCATGTCATTTTCAGGGAAATAAATGGAACTGGAAAACATTATATTAAGTGAGATTAGTCAGTCACAAAAAGTAAATTGTATGTTCTCCCTAATATGTGGAAGCTAGGGAGAAAGTGGGACATAAGAAGGACTCTAGATGAAGGAGAAACCTTAGATGAGCAAAGAAGGTGACTTAACTGAAGGTGATGGAGTGGGGGGAGGGAAAAACCCTAACGCATATGATGTACATTCACAAATATATCAAAGTCAATCACTAAACTGAACTTGAGAAAGAGGGAGGGGGAGGGAATGGGGCGGGAATTGGGGAAGGGTTAAATGAAAAATGTGTGCATGTATGCCTTTACCAGCTTGTACCTAACAAAGATGTATGATTACAATGCACCAATTAAAAAGAAAGAAAACAACAACAAAAAACAAACATTGAAACATGCAGAATGAAATGGCATAGAAGAAAATATATACATGTGACAAAAGGGAAAAGAAGAAAAAAAAAGAAAGAGATAACTCACTACAGCTGGCGTCTGCAGCCCTCCAGTCTGCATGGATGCTCTCAGCTGTTTACTGCCTACAGCAGTGGTGTCAGTTTACAGCCCCACTTTTTGGTCTCCTTCAATGATTGAGACTGTGGCCTGGTGACACTCTCTGCCTGTCCAGGCGCTGAGTGCTGCTGGTGCCTCTCCCGCTGCAAGCCTGGATTTCCAAGCTGTCCACAGGGCCTGTCCCTGTCTCTCTCTCTCTCTCTCTCTCTCTCTCTCTCTCTCTCTCTCTCTCTCTCTCTTTCTCTTTCTTTATGCCTATGCAGGTGGCAGGTATCACTGGTGCTAGACCCAGTGTAAGCATGGGTCTCCATGCTTTCCACAGATCCTGGGCCTGCATGTCTCTCTGTCTATGCAGGTGACTGGTGTTGCTGGGAGCAGACCAGGTGTAAACATGGGGCTCCACATTCTCCACAGAGGGCTGGTTTGGTCTGCTTTCTCCCCAGACACCATGACTGGGTGCCCTGTGGCAAACTACAGAGCCCCTGCAAGGGCAGACATCCCAGCCTCTGGAACTGTGAGAAAACAATTCTTTCTTCTTTAGTCTTGGTATTTTGTTATAGCAGCACAAACTAGCCTAAAATAGGAGGTTACAATTTTATTTATTTTTTAAGTTTATGTATATTTTATATTTTGATAAGTATATTTCAGTGTCATTGGTTTCTCTGTAGTCTCTATTTTTTAAATGCTTTTATTGATGCATTATAGTTCCACATCATAATGCAAATCATTTTAAATAGGGCAAAACAGAGTGAATGATGCTTGAGCAAGGATTAAAGTAGATGGGAAGTGAGCCAAGTAGGAATCTGAGATGATAGTTTTCCAGGCAGAAGCAATGGCCATTGCCAAAGATTTAATTGTGTGTCTGGCATGTTCAAGGCTATCAAGAAGGCTAATGTGGTAGGTTTGGAAAAGAAGATGAAAGAAAAATAGTGGGCTTAGAAAGAAGTTTGACAATCATTTAAAAGACTTTTGCTTTAAGTAAATTAGATAATCACTGCAATGTATTTTGTTTTGTTTTGATACTAAGGATTGAACCCAGGGAATTCTACCTCCAAGCTACACCACAGTCCTTTTTATTTTTTGTTTTGAAACAGAGTCTTGCTAGGTTGTTGTGAGTCTCGTTACTTGCTGAGACTGTCCTTGAATCTGATCCTCCTGTCTCAGCTTCTCAAATCCTGGGATTACAGGTGTATGCCACCATGCCTGGTTGCAATGTATTTTTAAATTATTTATTCATATTTATTAAGGTATACCTTTATATACAATGAAATGTGCCCTGCATACATATACAGAGCTACATATATAACTATACATATATATGTATACATTTATATGTATATATGTATAACTACATCAATATCAAAGGAATACTGTACAATTGTATATCAATTTTTAAAAACAATATTGAAGGTAATCTTTAAAAAATAATATGGGTACGGGCAATAGATTGTATGAAACACAGCACTAAAATACTTAAATTCTGGGAAAATCACCATGCATCATTCAGTTAATGTCTAAATGTTTTGTAACTTGCTGTACTATTGCAAATTCTTTAATTTCAGATCACATCATTACCTCTCCATGAGTTGCAGACAAGTGGCTTCATTTCACTTGGTGAAATCCTCCCCTTCCCTTTGGCTTCCTGAAAACACATGACATAGTGAACATATCCCCAATAGATGTTACGTATTCCATCACAATCCAGATTTATTAAGAGTCTTTCTCTCAGTTCCTGAGTCCAATTGATCTAGAATTACCCTGATTATAGCATGACCTTCCAAAATGTCATGAGAATGAAGTTATATGTCAGAGGCTTAAAAAGATGCATTGACTATTGTAGTTTCCTGGGGGAGTAGGAAGGTCTATTTTCCCAAAAGTTACTTAATTCCATCCTAATATCCCCTTTACCTAAAGAGAGCAAAAGTCAATTCCTTTGTGCTCTGCTTAGCCTGCCAGCTGAGACCTTCTATATTCTTTCTCCTTTGCACCCTCAATCCTTATTCTGCTGGCTTATTGTCGAAATACCAGAAACCAACCTTTCCATTTCTTCTGAATTAGGAAATATTATCTCAGACAGGGTACTGCTTAAAAATTAAATTTCACAAATAAAAGTGAAATTTAAAAAAAAGTCAGACACGTCCCTAGGATTCCCTTTTAACTGCACACCTTCTAAGAAATTATATTTTTATTCCTCACAAATTACCTAGCAGACAAAAAATGGTAAGAGTAATCTATTTTTTTTCACAGCTGGTTGGTTGGCCAGAGTTTCTCATCAAGGAGTACATGCTGTTTGCTTCCCAGATGGACAGCCCGGATAAGCTACAAATCCGCAGAGCCTGAGACTCAAGGTAGAGATTCTACTGCCAGTGCTTCCCATCTTGCACAGCTCTGCACACTCAAAATTGTAAGCGGCCTGTTTCCAAATGAGCATCTATTGGGACAATATCCTATATCTTGTCAGAATGAGTCCCATTAAATCCTCAGTTGGAATTAAACCAAAAACATGTAATAATGACAGGAAACTTATTAAAAAGTAGAGGCCCTCAACTGTGACAGTGAACACACTTAGGCAACATTAACAGTAATTGAAATCTCTGTTTTTCCTTCTCAATTAGTGCCTGTTGATGGCCAAGCAACGAATGCATAAATGAGAAGGTGTGAAATGCAAACACTCAGCTTCTAAAGGATAAATTGTCCTTTGTTTCATTATGACAGTATAGGTCTAGAATAACAGGGGCTGCTCACTCCCAGCAAAAGGCACCTGCTGAACCACAGTGCCTGGCTGCCACCAGGTACTGTGGTCACCCCAGGCGACATGCTGAGTTGACCTTTCTCTGGTGGTGTGGGTCCTCTTTCCTCTCTCCTCTGCCTTCCACTTTTAAATTCCACTGCTAAGTCCTGAGAGATAATGACAGAGTTTTAAAGAAATAATAATTCTGAAACCTGTCCTAGCACAAGGCTAATACATTCAGGGTTTTGTTTAAAAAGTGGAGAGCACGTTAAAATCATTTTTAAAATATATTTTTATAGGTACACTGTAATTATAAAGCATAATGAGGTTCATTGTGATAGAAACATACAGTCAAATAGAACTCACCCTGTAGTTTTATGAGACTGGATATATTTTTTTCAAAAGAATGGACGTATTTTGTAATTAGTATCCAAATGAATTCTGATATTCTATAGGGAAATTTTCTTAAGTGTTTTTACAGATTGAACTGTTATGATCTTCTTTACAACTTCTTTCTCATTGATATTATGATATGAACCTTGCTCTAGTCAAATTTAAATGTACATGGACTCAGAATAGCTAAAATTTGCTAAATTTGTGTTTGAAATGAAAAAATGGGGGGTGATGATGATAATTGCCCCCACTTTAAACACTTGGCTTAGAGTAACATATATTTTGAAAGATTTAAAATGGATCCAGAACTATCTCAGCAAAATTTGTATTCCAAATATTCTGTGTTGTAAGAGGATAGTTATGATATCACTACACTTTTCATTACTTAAAATATGCTCCCGATATGAGATGGCTCTAAGCTCCAGAACAGAATTGGAATCTTTACCTTGCTAGATAATAAATTGTTCCCTGATTATTAAGTGATAACCCAAGTGAAATGGTACTTCAAGATGCTGTGATGGCTTCTGACTCAGATTCCTGGGCAAGATGTGGCAACATGGAATGCGATGAGCTCTGTTTTCATTCAAACCAATCACTGCCAGGTACATCCCTGCATAGGGAGCTGACTCATGTGCCCTGGCCTGATGCTCTTGCTCAGGAACAGATTACACCTAAGAGAATCAGAGGACTGATAATTAAGGACAATTTAATCCTGCCTTTTAGGGTAGTTAGGGGCAGGAAGCAGTGAAGATGAAAGGAGTTTGGACAAGAGAATTCAGGAGCAGCAAGATATGCCATTTACTTACTAGACACACCATTTAGCTTATATTTAATAAATCCTCTTTCCTCAGTTGCTCTTCTCCCTGTCAGCTACCATGACATCTTATTTGAATTTTGCTTGCATCATGCAAGGCCCTTAAGGTAGAATTGCTTTTCCTAGTTCCTAGTTCCTTCGGGGAATGAATAACAAAATGGTGGCACTTGATGTGCAGTGTCTACTCTTTCAGCATAATCATCCCCTAGTCGGCTTGTCCCTGACTTCATGGCTTTCTACCTCACAGTCAAGACCAGGAAGAGAAATGTTCCTGCTGCTTGTCTCGAGGCAGTGGGCCTCAGCTGCTACCTGGGTTCACGTCAGTGGAATGATCTCAGATTGGGGTATTTGCCTTCACTCTAGCATGCTGCCAGAGTTGTTTTGTTCCCCAAAGCAGATCTTGAGGAAGCCTGACTTATTCAGGGAACATAAATGCTGGAAAAGAAATTTGAGAGCAGACAAAGATTCAGAAGGAAGGGCAGGCCTAAGTGAAACATCAAAGATGGCATGTAGTCAACATCTCCCATCACTTCCTCCCCCGTCCACTTACGTTCTCCTGTGCTAGCCATTCTATGGCCCTCAGCTTCTTCTCTTTCCCTGCCAACACCTGCTTGCTAATGAAAACCCCAGTACTTGCATCCTGTCCCATTCCTGTGCCCCTCTACCTAGTCACACCTGGGTGTCTACATTCCTTTTTGTTGCCTCCACTGACATCTGTTCAGTAATCACAAATGGCACTGGGTCCACTTCCTGGATCATGCAATGAGACCCATAGGTCTTAAGATCATTCCATATAAATGGATAAAGTAATGTGTTAGTTCCCTATTGCCTCTTTAACAAAATACTGTGAAGTTTGTGGTTAAAAACAATACGGATTTACTCTTTTAGAATTCTGGAGATCTCAAGTCCAGAAATCACTATTGATGTTCCTTCTAGAGGTTTGGGGGAGAATCTATTTCCTTCCTTCCTCTGGTGTCTAGAGACTCCCTGCATCTTTGACTCGTGACCCCATCCTTGGGCCACTCTACTCTCTTGCTTCTGTCCCCACCTCTCTATTAGTCACTTTAATCTCCTATCTCCTCTTATGAGGACCTCGATAACCCTTGATAATGTCTTTGTCATGTGATTCTTAATTTAGTCATATCTGTAGAAGTGTTTTAGCTATAGAAGGAAACATTCACAGACTCCAGGAATTAGGATATAGACATTTTAGGAGGGGGGAGCTTTTCAGCTTACTACAAGTCATGTTCAAGGTAGATAATTCTTTCTTTTTTTTTTTTTGCGGTACTGGGGATTGAACCCAGGGGCATTCTACCCCCGAGATATACCCCCCAGCCCTATTTTTTATTCTTTATTTTGAAACAGGGTCTCACTAAATTGCGGAGTGCTTCATTAGGCAGTTGAGGCTGGCTGTGAACCAGGATCCTCCGGTCTCAGCCTCCCAAATGCTGGGATTACAAGCGTGCGCCACCACACCTTGCCAAGGTAGATAATTCTTAAGTCAGTGTTTCTCACACATGAGCAGTATGTATAGTTCTTATATATATAACAATAAAACAAAACAAATTTACAAACTAAATATAAGTAAATCATAAAGTGAATAAAATGCAAATTTAGCAACTTATTTTAATATGTCTGGTGAGGCGGTCTCACTAAAAAATGGAATTATTGAGAAATGGTAAGTATGGCACTGACCACTTGTCTCCTGAGTCCAGCATGCCCAGGCTACCATCTGTAAGGTGAGGACTGACTTCTTCCTTCTTTTCCCTTTCAGATTATGGCAAAACATTTCCTCATAAAAGATGCTCTGACATACATAATTTGGAATATACTTGTCTTGTATACTTGATAATTTCACTTCTTTTTTAATTTTCCCAGGAAAATTACTTGGTCCCAATATGGATTGTGGCTCTATATTTGCATGACAGTACTTGGCTAGAAATTGGTCATCCAAATGTTCCAGGATAAGCCTTTTAAAGGAGATTACTTTGTAATTGAAAACCAATTATAATTTCTTACAGGGAATTTATTTGAGATACTCTATCTTAACCCTGACTTGAAAGGTAGAAAAATAGTAGGCAAGGTAGGAAGTATTTGTCTTTGAGAATATTCTTTCAGGTTAATCTTATTTTTATATATCATGTAGGTTTTAACTTTTTATGATCTTTACAAGACACACCAAAGCTCCTTTAAGAGGTGGTTTAGAGTTCTACTTTTTCACTGGTCTGTGAAAATGCATGATGGGAAAAAATATTGAAAAGAAGAGAGACTATGAGTGATTGGTAGGAATGAAAATGAGAATCATAGGCGTGAATAAGAATCATATGAGAAGCCTGATTTAAATTATTTAGGGTTTAATAAAGAGTTTGACTGTTGGGTTACATCATCACCCTGGTAGATAATGTTTAAATGCACCCATAATCTGGAGAAGGAATGGGTCCCCGGTCCTTGCTGTAGGTCCTTCCATAATCTGACCCTCAGGATGCTATTGTCTCCTCTGTCAGTGAAAGATGGTAGAATGTGATTTCAGGAGCTTTTCTAGACTACATTTCTCTCCTTTACTGAGGCACATCCTCCTCTGAAAGCACCTCACACCTGTCTGATGTATGCTGGGGAAACTCTGGTTTTAGTAGGGTCAGTGCAGGTGACCAGTTACTCTGAGTGATGGAACACACACACCCTTACTCTACTCCTGCCAGAATTCGTTGGCTTATAATTACTCCTTTGTTCTGAAAATAAAAAAAGATGTTTCATATTTCTACGTTTCCACCAATAGTTCTTTCCTTTCTCTTTAATTAACCAGCAAGGATGCTGAGGTCATTCACCCTGGAAGCAACTTTATGTTCTCTTTGTGAAACAAAGCAATGATTTCTACAATGGAAGAAATAAATACTGAAAAAATCAGCCAAGTATGCACAGATGTTCTTTTCATAACTTTGAGTTCTACAGCTAATAGATACTCTAAATTACCTGTTTAAGATTTATTCACACTCATAATCTCATCAAATCCTATCTGCTGTACAGCATTGCCTGAACTTATCTTCTACTGGTGAATTCACTCATCCTTACTCTCTTTACTTTTATGTCCTTTACTGCAAGTCTCCTAAGAGAACATAATAAAAACAAATTTTTGGAAGTTGTTCATTCTGACCATTATGATATAATTGCAACTAAAGGATCTTGTTTATGTATAATGGTAACATAATTAATATTTAGTGAATGAATGAATGAACAAGTGAATAAGGCCATGATGCTGACTCTATTTTATTTTCAATTTGAATTTAATGTATTACTTTGGTGTCATCTTTGAAAGCAAAATGGGCTGAGTGTGTGTTGGGGGTAGATCATGTATGATTCTTTGATATATGTTTAGAGAGACTTTTTAAACAACAGTAAACAATAATATAACAACATCGTACTCATCACCCAGGGATACTTATTTTCACATTTATTTTTCCTATTTACTTGAAGTTCTCAAATTTTAAACAAAAGAGTGTAAATGAAATTGGAGTTATTTTTTCCCCATGCCCAGGCCCAAAAGTAGCCACAATTGCAGATTTGATTTTAATCCTCCCAGTTTATTCTTTTTAATTTTACAAATATAATATTTTCTTTCTTTTTTCTGTTTTTGCTTCTGAGATAAGATTTTTCTCCTATATGTTTTGGGGGGTATATTTTATTTTTTTATTTATTTTTTAAATTTTTTTATTGTAGTAATTCGTGCAATATAGCATACATCTTTGTTAAGTACGAGTTGTTAACAACATATTTGCACACAGTTCTCATTTGACCCTTTCCCCAATTCCCACCCCAATCCCCTCCCCTTCCCTCCCCCTCAGGTTCACTTCGGTGAGTGACCTTGATATGATTGTGTAATTACATCATGTGCT
>PVLC010033634.1:0-17379 GCA_004027655.1 Graphiurus murinus | reverse complement strand
TTCGTAATTCAAATTGCCATCAGTCTAAGTTAAGAAAAATATCTCTTTGGCATATTGAAAATTCAGAAGTGACTTTCAACCATCAATAGTTAATATATAACTCAGTATCACTTGAATACATTTTCATATGAATGTCTCAGAGATTTTTCAAACTGCCTGTTGTATAGTAGAAAGAGCAGACCTTTGTGGTCAGAGAGACCTGAATTAAAATCCCACACCTGCCACTTTCTATGTAACTTCAGTAAATTACCTTCCTTTCCTGGGCCTGTCTCTTCATCAGCCCCATAGAGATGGCACCTCCTACTTCTCAGGGTCAGGGTTACATAATATATCACCTGTAGAGCAAGGGACACTAGGACTGTTTCGCCCTGCAGTCTTCCTGTTTACCTTGAGCAATGGCTTCTGCTCTGAGACCAGGACTCTTCTGCCAAGCAAGCATCATGGTTCCTTCTCAGAGTTACAAAAATGCAATGATGTAATGACCCCAGAGCACATGGTACTTTATAGTTGCTTAAAACTAGTTCCTTTCGTTCTGAAAGTAAGTACATAAAGAAATTACAGAAAATAACAAATATTGTAATTACCTACTGCAAGTAATTACAATATTTGTTATAAAGCTAAAATTGTGTCCGTC
Source organism: Graphiurus murinus (assembly GCA_004027655.1). Classification (NCBI taxonomy): domain Eukaryota; kingdom Metazoa; phylum Chordata; class Mammalia; order Rodentia; family Gliridae; genus Graphiurus; species Graphiurus murinus. The sequence continues at coordinate 16,745 of PVLC010033634.1, read as the reverse complement.
ACATGAACATATTCTCTCCCTCTGTCTCTCAAATACACATGGCTTTGCACTGCCACCTTATTTCCCCATCTCTGTCATCAAAAGACAGGAGGGTCACAGGTATGAGGCCAGCCTCAGCAACCAAGCAAGGTCCTCAGCAGCTTAGTGAGACTCTTTTAAAATAGGGCTGGGGTGTGTCTTAGAGGTAGAATGCCCCTGGATTCAATTCCTAGTACCTCAAAAAAAAAAAAAAAAAAAAAAAGGTAACCCAAAGGAAAGAACTTTGGGAGCTTCAGAAAGCAGCAGCCAGTTGATCAGTTTATTTAGGGTTGTCATGGTTTATTTCCATTCCTCATACCAAGTGTGTGGGTTCGTATTTACACAGGTGTATTTACACTTACCTGTCCACATCCTGCTATGGCCATGATCCCTTTGCTCCAACTGCAGCAGCACCAGATCCCAGGCTGGTCTCACCTTTCTACCCACACTGATCAGCCTCCTCCCTCTCGGAATGTAGGATCCATCTCAGGGGGTATATTATCAGAGAAATTCTCCCAGGCCTCCTCCCCACAGCGAGAAATGACTGCTGCTATGTTGTGCTTTTGAACTCTATCTTTCTATTGGAAGAGATCAGAAAAAGGAATTCATGTGTATTGAGTCATGCCTACGTTGGTATATTTAACCTCCCATGACTTTCTCAAGTCAGTATCACTCTCTCCATTTTACAGATGAAGACATATAAATAGGAAATCCTATTTCGGAGGTTCAGGTGATCCAGGTCAGCACACAAGAGATGTAGCAGCTGCAGCCAGTTCTGCAGGAGGTGGAAATGGGAAGCTACCGGTTCCTCTAATTAAAATGACACCAAGGCCATTCTCACTCTGCAGATGGCTGCATTCTCCCTGGAATATAGCTCATTTCCTGCTTCCCTAAGTAAATCCCTGTGTATGGCTCTGAAAAAAATTAAATAAATAACACCAACCTTGTCCTCCCAACATGCCAAATGGCACAGGGCTCACATTCAGCCCACTACTCAGACTGTTCTCGGTGATGAAAGAGAAGACTCTACCCTGTGCCCAGCGTTGTGCTAGCGATGGGGATACAAAGCTGAAAGCACATGCGATGATTTGAGGAGTGTGTTTTCGTATTGATGCTTAGTAGCTCTCAGTATTGTAGGTCCAACAGATGTGCCTAGAGCCCATACACACTCAAAAGAAAGTACAAACCAGTGCACCCAATGCCGGAATCAAGGTGTGCACAGGTGGAGGGAGTGGATGCCTCCACAGAGGGTGGGGTGGGTGCCAGCCCCTCAGGCAGGTGAAAGTCATCTATTCTGAGGTGGAAAAACAAATGGCAGATAACCAAGAATGGAGGGAGCCAGGCATGGTGGCACACGCCTCTAATCCCAGGACTTGGGAGGCTGAGACAGGAGGATCTCTGGATCGCAGCCAGCCTTAGCAACTTAGCAAGGTCCTCTACGACTTAGAAAGACCCTGTTTCAAAATAAAAAAATAAAATAGGGCTGTGGGCATAGCTCAGAGGTGGAATGTCTCTGGGTTTCATTCTAGTACAAAAAAAAAAAAAGATCAGAGGGGCGAAGTATGGCAGGAGTAGCCCCAGGGGCAAGGGGCTCAGCCTGTGCAGGGTTCCAGAGGAAGAGAAAGGATGGCATGTTGAGGATCCATAAATGCCCACAAGAGTCAGGCAGATGGCGTCCATGGGTGAAAGGCCAGAGATTGCAAGCCTGACACTCTGATATATTCTTCATTTCCATTAGAAACTGTTCTCTCTCTCTCTCTCTCTCTCTCTCTCTCTCTCTCTCTCTCTCAACTTAAACACTTTGATATTATTATTATTATTTCTCATCCTTGATTAAAACTTGGCTAAAGTTGTTCTGTACTCTCAGAACAGCAGCCCAAGTCCAATTATCATATCAGTCAGCAATTAATCAATACTTGGCTCTCCTTGGCGAGACAGCTGGGAGTGGTGGAGACTGGGACAAACTGGAGAGCATTTTCTCATCTGAAGAGGACAGACATTCTCCAACTCCAGCTGCTCGATGGCTCCAGATAGTCATTTTTTTTTTTTTAACAATGTCTTGAAGGAAGGAAGAATACCTGCAGACGACATGGGACACATCCTTATCTGAGTCTTTTTCATGAACCAGGCTTGCAACCTTTTGTGTAAAGGGTCTGAAGGTCCTGAGAGTTGTCTCCAGGCTTCTTCATCCAGCATTGTTCTCTTTAGAGTTTCTCTAACCATCCCCTTCTCCTTGCTTTCCAGAAAGAGATGACCAGCAGGATGTGTCACTGATGCGCCATCGCGTCCTTTGGAAAACAGGACAGCTGCTCTCTCCTGGAGTCCCACGTGCACAGGAGGCAGAGCGCTTGGCTGAAATGGCACACCTACTTCCAGGAGCAGGAGCAGTGGAGACAAATGGGACTCCTGAGAGACGTTTCTCCCTCACTCCATGGGCTCTTAACCCCCTGAGCGCTGCTAGCCAGGACCTACGGACCAAACGGACGGTGACAGGAGAGACAGACCAGCCCTGACCCTCCCTGCCTGGCCGGGTCCAGGATGGGCTCCCCACTTCCACAAATGGCATACTTGCCTGTGAACTTCCACCTAAGCTTTACTGGAATTCAGGTTTTGAGACTGAAACATCTATTTGTACCTTTCCACTTATTCATCTTGCCAGCCGGCCGACTTCTTTGTTGTTTGTTTTCTAAGTACCAAGTGAGGTTTGGATGCACAGCAAGCTTTTCTATAACCAGCCTCCCTCTAGGCCTCTGCCAGGTCCCGCGCTGATCCCAGGGCTTAGCGTTTTGCAGGGCGGTGGAGCTGTCAGAGATCCAGAGCCCCATCTAGCTGCATCCTTCCATTTTTCTAAATAAGCAGTTTTATCAGGAACCCCTCCACGGGCTGCCTTGTCTCTGCCCAAACCGGGTCTTCACATTCCAGCTACAGGGAAGGGACTGACCTCTAGCATCAAGCTCAGGAGTTCCCAATCTGCCCCTGGTTGGAATGTATGATTTATAACCACTGTCATCCCTTTATTCTTTCATTGAAGATATTCCTTCCTGTTTCCCAGAAGAGAAAAACAAAGCAAACAAAAAAAATGACCAAGAATGACCAGGAGGATCCCTGAGCCAGATAAGTGCCGTGTTTGTTCTTCAAGGACAGGGAGCTGGGACTGTCTCAACACAATACCAACACTTCAGTGACAGAAGGGACAAGAGATGAAACACCCAGTCCATGGGCTTGTAGCTTTTCCTCCAGGTGGCCCTCTGAGTTCCCAGCTTCCTTCCCACTCCTCTGCTATATTATATTATGGCACAGAATTAATTCTTGCCCCTGTGATTGCACCACAGTTGCCAAGGTAATAGGGGAGCTGGAGCTAACTTCCTTCTTCCATCCATCCCACTTCTTCTCTTCTGGTAGACAGAATAATGAGTGCTGCCTCCTGCCTTTTGAAACCTCACATAGCTGTGGTTGATGAAACGTTGCCTTCTCTGATTCATTCACAAATCTGTGGTCCTGACAACCCAGCCTGTGACTAGAGGGCATCAATACTTCCAGTGATATTTGAGTTTAACAAAGTATCCGTTGGTGGAGGGAAGTAGATAAGAATGTATTAGTGCATTTAATGTAATAATGATTAAAAGATAACTAAAGAACTCTGGTTTTGTTTTATTACGTATAATGTGTCAAAGTGACTGTGGCTGCCATGGAAGTATAGAAATTAAGAAATCTAAGCCAGGTGCCGTGGTGCATGCCTGTAATCCCAATACTCAGGAGGTTGAGACAGGAGGATTGCAGGTTTGAGGCCAGCCTCAGCAACTTTGTGAAACCCTCAGCAACTTAGCAAAATTCTGTTTCAAAATAAAAAGGGCTAGGGGTATAACTTGGAGGTAGAAGGCCCCTGGGTTCAATTCCAGTGTACCCCTCCAAAAAAAAGAAAAAAAATTATCTTGTGGAACTCAAACACTGCTACCTCTCTCATCTTATTGTGCTCTGGTCAACAATACCCCCATCCCTTTTTTTCGTCTAAGAAACTTTGAGAGGCTATGGTAGGCAAAGATTTTTTTCTCAGCATCACTGTTGGCTGAAAAAAAAAAATCTAACTGCCCTGAAGATACAAAGAAACCAGAGCCCCCACTTCCTGACTGGTGCAATTCCACTGATACAGGACGGTAAGACAGAGAAATGACAACAGGGAGCCCGTGCCCTTGAGAGTCTCTATCTTTCTGCACCATAGAAAACCACAGGACATTTGCATTTACAGAGTTGAATATGTTCCTGCATTTCAATGATGTTTAATCAAGTGTGAGGCTAGAATCTGAAGACATTTGTCATTAATTTTTAAAGGTTGTTGTCTACTAAGTGTGTGTATGAAATTTCCACTCTATTTTAAAATCCAAGGGTTTTTTTGTTTGTTTGTTTGTTTGTTTGTTTGTTTGTTTGTTTTTAACGTCTTGGAACAATCTCCTCCTGGTTATATTGCTAATTGCACTAATCAACTCTCCTAGAGTAAATTCTGGCAAACCACTCTTATTTTTTTATCTTTTTTAATTACAAGGTGTTCCTATTCCCACAGAACTTTGTTTGGCAAATTCTAAAGAAAATCCTTACAGGCAATTTCTAACTCTGGCCCAACTTCAACTCCCATGCATCTCTTGCTGCAAATGGGCCTCAGCGCCTGGCAGCCCCAGACATCTCCAGCCCTTTGGGTCAGAAACTGGCAACTGCTTTTTTTCTCCTAACGTGCCCCCCCAGTCCTCTTTCTTTTTCCACTTTTGGGGAAGGAATTTCACAATGGAAACTTCAAAGCTGAAAGATCACCATGGGCATCTTTATTCCTAAGAGCATTAGTTAATATTTTCCCCATTTTCTTTCTTACTATAAACGCACACTCTTATTGAGGAACCATTCGAAAATAAGCTGCAGGCACCATGAAACTTTAAAATACTTCATTATGCTCCTCCTATGAATAAGACCCATTTCCTATCCACTTTTGATGTTATTATCACCTCCGCAGAACTGAACACCAATACCGTATACATCTAGTATACCATCCATGTTCAAAACCCTTCAACCATCTCAAAAATATTCTTTATAGTTTATATTTTTTTAATTCTAGGATCCAATCATGAATCACAATTGTGTTTAGTTGTGTTTCTCTTTAGCATCCTTTAATGGATTAGAGTCCTTTTGTGTGTATATGTGGTGAGATGTGTTTAAGGTTTGTGTGGGGGGATGGGAGGTGTTGTGTGTTTTTCATGACTCTGACATTATGAAAGACTTCAGGCTGGTTTGTTTATGGAATGTCCCACTATCTGGAGTACTTGTTTGTTTTCCAATTGTTCCCTCATTATGAGATTTAGGTTAACCTTATTTTGGCAAGAATACTATATAAGTTATATTGTTCCCTTCCTACTGCATCATATCAGGAAACAATGTCTAACCATCTCTTTTCATGATATTACAGTTGATTGGTGGGTTCAGATATTTTCTGCCTGGTTCAATTGTTGTCAAGTTTCATAGTTCAGTATTGACCTCAGAAATTCTGTGCACATGCATTTTACAGAGTGCATACATGTAAGCATCTACTTCTTAATATGACCAGAGGTCCCCGATCCCCCAAAGACTGCATCCCTTTGCAGTTACATGGTGCAGCAGTGACAAAGGATCCATGCCTTTCCATATAACAGAAGAAAGAGGAAGCAGGGAGGTTCCATGTGACATGAGCCTGCTGTTTGATGAGAATTTGCATTGTTCTGTGGCCAGAGTTGAAATAGATATAACATTGTTTTTCCTCTGATCCTCAGTGCCTTCCCATCAGATCTGTGGCTTATCATAGATGGAATGCATTCTTGCTGAAGGTGATTGTCAAATGTTTTTTGGAGGAAGGAATTTGGTATTACCATGACTAAGGCCCTCCCAAGGACTCACTTGGTCAGATATGAAGTATTCATGTAGTATTAAAATTTCATAGGAGACGGTATTGGGGGGGGGGGCGGTGGGAGAGACTAGGAATAAAATGTCTGAAGAGTTTCCTCAATGTAAAACTGATGAAAAAAAATAGATTAAGAAATATCAACCTAGAGTCATTCCCTGTTCCTTTCTTGTTAATTCTCTTTCCTGGGTGTTTTCTCATTTCTAAGGGCCTAGAGTCTCAGAAGTAGGATGAATGGAAGAATTTTGGGAGATTTCTTAATCCTTTCCTTTGACCTCCCAGACCACATCGGTAGCATTCCAGGTGAAAACTATTCCCCTCACAGATCCCCAGGATAAAAATTCTATAGCATCCTCTGGTAGAACCCACTGAAGCTTTGCTATGTTTGAAATCCTTCCCTTCAACTCTAGCCAAAGTGTTCTCTGAGTTGCAGCACATTTTCTAGTGCTTCACCCTTAAAAAGATCCAGAGACTATATAGAAAAAAATAAACATTAAGAGAGCTATATTTGTGCATCCATGTAATATTTCAGCCTTCTTTCCTTCAGAGTTCTCCCAACCTCAGCCTCCTCTTGCCAGTCTTACTGCCCCATTGATAACCATTTCTGTAGTACAACTAGAAACCCTCCCCAAAGTTCTCTCCGAGTCTGCACTACAGATGTCACCAGCTGTAATAATTTCTGATAAGAAACTATTTCCTGCCTTCTCCATGCCCTGCTGTGCCTTTGCTAAGTCCTGACCTGCTTTTCATACATCTGCACCTTTTCTCTTATATTTTAATTGGCCATACAAAATTCCTAACTGTACTATACTCAACCATTTTGGTTTATCTCCCTGGCTTTCCTTTCTTCCTACCTTTAACATCCCTCATTAGATTACACTGTTTAGGTTGATTTGTTGTTATTTTTAATCACCTGTTTAACTGGGAAAATATTAAGGAACTTAAATAGAGTTCCACTCATCTTTTTATCGTGATTTATCCCAACTCATTATTCCGGTCATCAATGGAATCACATGGCTTCCTGTGGTCTCCAACCTGGTGTCCCTCCCTTACCCTACGAGTATCACACTGTGAGGAACAAAAGTATTGTAGGGAAAATTTGGCCATGTCTTCAAGAAATGGGCTCAAAGGCACAACCTTCAAAGGGTGATGGGGGTGTTGTCTGGATAATGCTGTGGTCATTCTTGCTCCGATCATTTTTGTCTTTGAAGAAACTGGCAATCCCGAGAATTAGCCAAACAAAGTGTGTTTTGAAAACAATGATTGTTTTCTTGCTTTAAAAATATATCAACAAAAAACTTTTGTACCAGGCTATTTTCCTCTGAGCGGGTATTAACTGTGGGTAAGACTTTTTCAGTGACTATGTAAGGATTTGTATAACATAGAGGGAAAAGTCCATTTCTAATTAAGCAATTAAGCTGTTTTACTAGCTTCTAGTGTTCTGATTTCAAAGTTTTCCTGGGTCTTTTTTACATATATCTGGAAAAATAATGACTATATTTTTAGGTCCACTTGTGATTAAATTAAGGGTTTGACTATAAGATAAACAGACTAACACAATTAAATCAATTAGAAAAACAAGATTAAACTAAAGAATATTTATGAAATTGATTCTATGTGAGCTCAGAAATTTAAATGTGACAAATAAAATATGTGTGATCATCATCTAGTCTGTCTTTTTAATGCTGTTACATTTCTTTCATTTATTTTATTTAGTAGGTTCTTCTTCTTGAAATGGTCATGGAATAGGTAAATATAAGGAAAACCGCTCGTTCTACAAAAATAATTTAAAACTCACTTGAAAACACCTACATATATTTGTATTTTATCATAAGTTCCTTTATCCTATTACAGAATTTTCCAGGACATCAAGCATATAGTTTAACTTCTCAACAGATTAATTTTTTTAAAGTAGGATTTAATGTTAATTTGATGATAGCCTTGTAAATAGAGATAATGAAACCAGATCACAGAAAAAGCTCATCACTACATTAAGTAAACTCAAGTTTTAATCTCTGGTTTGCCGCTGTCTTCCTGTGTTTCCTTGGGTAGTTTGATGCTTCGTGCCTCAGATCACTGAACTGTGCACTAAATTATAAATTTTTCCTATATAATTTATTATTTTAGGAGATAAGATATCATACTTGAGAAAACAGGAATATACAGATTTTGTATATTGCCATATTAATAGTATAGTTATATAATAATGAGAGGTGATTCCACTAAGAGCCATGGTTGCTAATAGCAATAACAGAATACTGTATCTGATAAATGGTATATATTGTTTGATAAAATAACATAAGATGACAAGGTGATTTCTAGACACAGGGCAGTGGAGAACGAAACCCTATCAAAACTATTAGGTTTTCCTCTGCATCTTAGTTATAGTGTCAGCAGTGTGTACCACTGTGTGACAGAGAGGTAGACTAGGGACTGACTTTGGACTATGGGCACATTTGGGTGGTCCAAAACAAGCACAGTGTTGTCCCAGACAGACTAGGACTGTTTTTAACTAGTTACCATTTAAAACTTGGGAAAATCAACACATGAAAATCAGGAATTTGGGCCTCTTTTACAAAGTCAGACTTGGTAATACCAGACTTTTTTTCTCATGTGGCAGAAATTGACTGAGAAGTGCTGAACTACAGAAAAAGGACATATTCTTTTCAGTGTACTATGTCCCTACCACTCCCTATTGCCTTATCAGCTGTGAGGCCGATGGTTGGTAACCACTTGTCCTCTAACACTGGATTTGCTCATCTACATCTGATACCTGCCCCCTGCAGGCATTTCAGGTTTCAGCTCTCATTCCACTGCATCTATTTTTTTTTCCATCAAAATGGCAATCCTCTCAAAAGTGATCTACAGATTCAATGCAATACTCATGAAATTACCAGGTCACTCCTCACAGACATAGAAAAATCACTCTTTAAATTCATTTGGAACAACAAAAAGCCCAGAATAGCCAAAGTAGTTCTTAGCAACAAGAACCATGCAGGAGGTATCACAATACCTGACTTCAAACTCTACTACAAAGCCACAGTAATAAAAACAGCATGGGCTGGACGTGGTGGTGCATTCGGGAGGCTGAGACCGGAGGATCCGGGTTCGCGGCCAGCCTCAGCTACCTAATGAGGCACTCCACAACTTAGTGAGACCCGGTTTCAAAATAAAGAATAAAAAATAGGGCTGGGGGTGTAGCTCGGAGGTAGAATGCCCCTGAGTTCAATCCCCAGTACCGCAAAAAAAAAAAAAAAAAAAAAAAAACAGCATGGTATTGGCACAAAAACAGACACATACACCAATGGAGCAGAATAGAAGATTCAGGAACAGACCCACGTGCTTGCAGTCAACTGATTTTTGTCAAAGGAGCCAAAAACATACTCTGGAAAAACGATAGCCTCTTTAACAAATGGTGTTGGCAAAACCATATGCAGGAAAATGGAAATAAACCCCACTTTCTCACCCAGCACAAGAGTCAACTCAAGGTGGATCAAAGACCTGGAAGTCAGGCCAGAGACCACTGCATCTAGAAACTGGGGAAAGTGCTGTATTAATCTTGAAATTCACCCACACACATTGAATATCTGCTATATTTTAATTTTTTCTAGTTACCAACATTGTATAAATTTAAACCAGATGCCTTTAGCCTCCCTACCCAACAAAAATCAATTTTCTTGTAAGAAATTGACTTCCTTTATAGAAATTAAGAAAAGCAATTTTAATTATCCTAAATTAAGTTATCCTAAATTCTTAAGCTTTGGCTCTACTTTCAAGTAAACTTATTTCCTATATTGACCAAAATATAAATAAATGCCATTTAAAATCAATGGGAGTGTCATTTATAACAATAATATATTTAATCTGGGTTTACTTCTTCATTATTAAATAGATTTTAACAGAGCATGTAATTTTAACTAAAACTTTTCGTTGTTTTAATGTAGCACTCATCATCTGATTGAGTTTTCATAGGGACAAAAAAAAAAGCAAGCAAAAATTCCCAATACATAATAGATTAAAAACTAAATAAGGAAGTCAAAGTCAATCTAATTAAACTTAGATTTTGTTTATAACTATATTACTACTTAGATTAGGTTGAATATCTGTTCCAGAAGAAATGATATCATATGACTGAGATATGTCCTCACATTTTATCAAACCAGTGAAATAGAAGAGTTTAAAGCATTTTCAAAAACTAGAACACAGAGGAAAATAAGTATAAATATAATCTGTTTATTGGGGTAACTTCCTCACGATTGTGCATGTGTGTCTCCATGATATAGCTGTTTAGTGTTGCTAAAAACTGCATGCTAACTGATACTCACAAGAGGCAGAAGCATTTAATGGCTGGGGATACAGCTCAGTGGTAAAGCACCTGTGGATTTAGTCCCCATTGCCCCCCCCAAAAAAAAATCAATAAAAAATAAAACTAAAGGATATTTGAAAATCTTCCCACTCCGAGCTCTTATAGTCATGAAGAAAAATTACATATGTACAAATATATGAAGCAAAATCAGTAAGTAAATTTAACCCAATAAATACCTTAAATATCAACTTGTTATTAAATTAAATTTTCCCATTTTCCAGATGAGCCGAATCGGGGTCAGAGAAGAGCTGATTTTCTCATGATCATACAAGTAGGAAGTAATGGAGCTGAGACACAAATATATGTTCTTTTACTCTAGGTCAGTGATCTTGTGGAAGAAGATACAGAAATAGGAGAGGGGCTTCATTTGCAGATGTGGTTAAAAAAAAAAAAACTTGAAATCATACAGGAATAAAAATGTATGTGTAAGATAATATAGCTAATAACATTCTTGGTATTAGCAAGGATCCTATTAAAAAGGATCCTTTTTAGGGATTCCTTTAAAAAGTTAACATATGGCTTTATATAAAGAAAATAAATACACACACTCCTCTAATATATTGAGTTTCTAATATATTGAGTAATAAAGTATCTGTATTTATGGAAGGGCTAATTGCAGCCCCCAATTATAACCTCCAGAGAGGACACCATTCAATTTTAGTTTTCATAATCTCATCCCCCCAAAACCCAAAGGGTTTCTTCACTGTATTAGTGAAGATTCTGGAGATTCTGTAACAAAGTCCCACACACTGAGTGGCTTAGCCAAGAGAAATTTATCATCTCACAGTTTGGGAAATCGAAGTTCAAGATCAAGGGTCTGCAGGCTGGTTCTTTCTGGAGGCTGTGGGGTAGGATCTGCTCCACGCATCCCCCAGCTTCTGGAGGCTTGCTGGCAATCTACAGAATTCCTTGGCTTCTGAGGCATCACCTGGTCTCTGCCTTTGTCACATGCCACTCTCACTCTCTCTGTGCATAACCCTGTTCAAATCACACCCTGTTTCTCTTAGAACACCAGGGATATGGATTAGGGGCCCTACTTCAGCAGGACCTCATCTTAACTGATCATGTCTTCAGTATCGCCATTTCCAAACATGGGCACATTATGAAGTACTAGGGATTAGGAACTCAGCATATGAATTAGGAGGGATACAGTGCAATCTGTAACATCTATTGACACACTCTAGAAGGAGGAGTGATTGTGGGACAGAGGAAGATTAGGGTGAACAACTGTCACATCAGCCAATAAAAATAACTGTCTAGTGACTATAGGAGGACTCAACTGAGAGAGGGATGTGTGGTGAGATAACAAAGAAAATTATATTTGTGTCAGAAAATGTGAAGTTGACTTTTGATGCTTAAGTGCTTCCTGAACTAAATAAAGTATTGGATTCCTCATTTAGTAAATGTGTCTCTCTGGTTGGCTCTGTGTCCTGTGTGTCACCTGTCTAATGCCAAGTTTCATCCTGGCTGGACTACATCCTCTAGAACTGTGCGGTGGTTTGCAGCAGCATGAGGCCCACCGGCTTCAGGTTCTCTCCTTTTCTATACTGCACCCTGTTGCAGATACTAAAGGAAAGGCTCCACATGCCTGCTAGCTCCTCACGCACATTCTTTCCCCCTTCCCAGCTTTCCCTTGGTTATGAGCTCAAGGGTCTAAGAGAAAAACAGTGCCATTACATGAGACCGCTTCCTTTCGGTCGCCTAAGGCTTCATTCTGAGCCTTGCTTGCCTGGCCTCTTGTCCCTTGGACATTTTGATTACAAATGTCCTGTTAATGTTGAGAGGCTATCATCAACAATAACTGGAACTGAGAAATGGGTAGTAAGGTGATCCTTTAATATCAGGAAGAGAAACATTGTCCATTTCCTTTCTTGTCTTTATGGCTTATGGCTTTGGTTGTAAGCCATGTATAAGTAATCCATGAGTGATATCCATTCTTAAGTCATCTCCTGATCAGCTAAATATTAAATCATTTTCTCATTCTGTATGTGAAATAAAAGATGGATTTTATTGATAAAAATGTATGAAGCAAAATGAATATGTTTTTAAAAGAATATAGGTCTTTTTTGTTTTTTATTTTATTTATTTATTTATTTTTGCAGTACTGGGGATTGAACTCAGGGGCATTTTGCCTCTGAGCTACATCCCCACATTCCCAGCCCTATTTTTTTTATTTTTGAAACAGGGTCTCGCTAAGTTGCAGGGGGCCTCACTAAGTAGCTGAGGTTGGCTGCAAATCTGTGATCCTCCTGTCTCAGCCTCCCAAGTATTGGGATTACAAGCGTGCAACACCATGCCTGGCTCAGAATATAGGTTTTAAAATCCAAAAATGCTGTTTCAGAAATTTTTCCTAAAAACTATAGTCAGATAGTCCATGAACCAGAATTTGCAGGGCATTTGGATTAAATCTTGCTTTCCCTATTTAGTGTCACCAATTTTGGTTGCAATATTCAATAAAACATATAATATTGTAATATATCAAAAAGCCAAGACAGTTTGTTTTCATTTTATCACCAAGAATCTCAATAATTCTTTAAAATCCAGCAACCAATAACTAATATCCTTTCATGAAAATATTTTTCTTAACCTTTAGAGAATATCTTATAATGATTTGTTTTTAAAAATTAAAAGTGAGCACAGAGCTAGAGATGAACCAGTCTTGAACTGCAGTCACAGAGCTCTGGGAAATGGTCCCCAGCATTCTACCTCCCATGGGCGGTGATGTCATAATGTCCTATTTTGTCCTAGGACCTCCTGGGCCACAGGAAGGACACTCTGAGGAAATGCTGCAGATCACTGGATAAGCCATATCAATTCCCCATGAATTTTATATTGCTTATTTATTTATCTGGGGTTTTTTCCTCAGGGGTTTGCAATCCGAAGTCCAAGACGGAAGGTGAGTAAGCAGTTAACACTTCACAGAATGAGGTAAGAAGGATGACCCTTAATCATGGAAAATTGCTAAATGGCAATTTTCTACAGAGTCATATAAAATTTATTGTTGGAAATGTGGTATAATTTAGATTTTAAATCTTTGCTGCCGAGATTTAAAACCTAAGTTATAAGTCTGTGAAAACAAATGCAGTGAGCAAAAGAAGATAGCTGTTTTCTCTCCTATGTGGACGCTAGAGAGAAATTGAGAAACAAAAGAGACTTTAGATAAATGAGGGAGATACTAGTAGAATGGCAGAAAGGGATTCAGGGAGCAGGTGGGGAGGTGAAAGGGGAGACTTGATGAAGGAAACAGTTCAAATAATGCAATGTTCATATATAGTTATTAGTACTCATTTCAATAATAGATGCAGGGAAGAGGAGGAAACCAGGTGGGATCTGGAGGGAAACACTTCAAGTGCTGAGTGTATGCTTGTTTCTATCACTCTGAACCTCATTATGATGTATAATTACAATGTACTGATAAAAGTACATATATAAAAAGAGCAGAGATTGGATTTAAAGGCCTTCCCAAGGTATTGCAGGTATTTAAAGAAATTATTTAAGCTGGACATGGTGGCGCACGCCTGCAATCCTAGTACTAATTATCTAATTGTACTGTTCATAGTTAATTTAATTCTGCAGGTAAAGATTTTTGTTTAAAAAAAATATCAGAAGAAATCAATGTATCACATGATGTGTTGTCCCTTTTTTAGGCTTTCCTCACATGACAGATTTCAAAGGCAATGAGTATTATACAGAAGATGAGAATACTGTTGATTATCCTCACAAAGATGAAGAAAATATTCCTTCTATTCAAAAAGAATTGAATTCATATAGTATTCCTGCTAATGAGAAATCTGGCAATTATTATAAAGATATAAAACAATGTAAGTCTTTAAAGTTAATAACAATATGTAAGAAACTATTACAAAAAGCTAGCTGTAGCTGGGCATGGTGGTACATGCTTGTAATCCCAGTGCTTGGGAGGCTGAGACAGGAGAATTTTAGGTTCTAGGCCAGCCTCAGCAATTTAATGAGGCCCTCCACAACCTAGTGAGACCCTGTTTCAAAAAATAATAGAATAAAATAAGGCTGGGGGGTAGAGCTCAAAGGTAGAATGCCCCTAGCTTCCATCCCCAGTAACACACACACACACACACACACACACACCTGGTTGTATTGATTTGATTTCTCCTTTTTAAACCCCCATAATCATTTTGTTTCCTATCTCTTAAATTCTAATTACCAGGGCTGGGACCTGACTCAGGGGTAGAGCACTGCCTAGCAGGTACAAGGCTTTGGATTCAATTCTGAGCAAACCCCCTGCCAAAATAAGAATAAGAATAAGAATAAGAATAAGAATAAGAACAACAGACATCCTCTAATTTGATTTACCTTATAGACTTTTTAGTATATAAAATGAAATCCTTTCCCCTCCCTTCCCCGACAACTATTTTTTTCCCTGAGATGTTATGAACTTTAACAACGCTCCTCTGGTGATTATTCTGACCACCATGGCTCGTCATTTGCATTAGCAAAAATTGGCCTAATTTAATGGTGAGTTAAGCAACATTTATTTAGAGATGCATATCAGTTTCCTAAGTCACATTCTGAAGTATCTGGGAGGGGAAGTGAGAACTTCAACATAGGCTTTTTCAGAGTGGATGCAATTCAACTTAGGACAAAGTGACATCTAGAAGTTTGGAAGGTCCATTAAAGTCTCGTTTATAACTCACCATTCCTCATTTGGGTTTCTTTTCCCTGACCTTACAAGCTGAGCCATTCTAAAAAGTGAAAAGTTCGTAATAAATTCTTATTAAAAATAAAAAACTAAGATTATTCTGTGATCCTTACTAACATTAGTTAAACAAAAATAGAAAACCAATAAAGATATATGTATATACTCCAGCGCTTTAAAAACTATATTCCACAACTTGTACTTCTATTTTCTCTTTGACAGATTAATATCCCTCTTGAGTAGGTAAAAAACATCCCTAATGCCCACAGAGGTGTAACAGTTGGCTGTAAGTAGAGGCAGAAGTGGTGCATAGATGACCACTGGAGGCCTCTGCACACACATAACATGATGGGATTATACTGTGGACTCTTCTAATTTTATAAGTCTGGAGCTCTTTTCATTTGTACCTCATTATTTTTAATGAAAGCACAATATTTCACAAAATGATGTCAATTTTTTAATCAGTTATCTCATTAGAGAACACTTAGATTGTGGACAATTTTTCCCTGTACATTCTTCTCATATATGTACTTGGCTATATCTCTCTTTGACTAGAAACCAAGTAATGAAATTATTAAACAAAGGGCATATTTTTGAAGTATAGGTGAAAAACCACCAAATTGCTCTCCAAAAGTTATTTACCAATTTATAGTTCAAAGAATTGTCTACAATGAATATCTGCAATGATACATTTTGTGTGATAATTGAGAAATATATTATCATTGCTTTTCTTATTTGCACCCTAATTGCTTATTGAGTATTTTTCCCTATATTTATTGAGTATTTTTATATCTACTTCTGTGACTTGCCTGTTCATATTCTTGTCCATTTTTTTTTCTATTAGGCTGTATTTTCATTGATTTTCAAGGGTTCTTTTTATAAATGATCTTTTTTGATGATAAATGTATTAGCAATTTCCTTGAAGGCTGTTACTTATCATTAAACTTGAGAAACTTTAATCACTGAGAAAATTTCCAGTTTTATAAAAATCAATTCTGTTGATTAATTCCTTTATAATTTCTGCATTTGGGGTCTTCTTTAGACAGGACTTATCCAATACAAGATACTAAATTATTTTCCTACCTTCTGATAATTTGCTATTTTTTAACTATTAGGTCTTTAATTATTTTATCTGTAGCATTAAATAGATCAAAATATTGTATTTTTCAAAGAGGATAGCCAATTGTCTAACACTGATTACTACTTATATGATACATTTCATTAAATCTAATTCTCATATGAAATTGGGTCAATTGTTACCCATTTTATTGTTCTCTTTGTGATCCATCTGTTCCTACAAAAATACCAAGGCCTTGTATTATTTCATCTTATCTTTAAATTTTTATATATTCTTGTATTGGTGCATTGTAATTATACACTGTAGTGAGGTTCAAAGTGATACATACACATGCACAGGCACTTGGTGTGATTCTCTACGGATCCTACACTGCTCCCTACTTCCTCTCATATATGTTAGTGAGATTGACAGGGATACCTTCATTTATGTACACAGCATCATTTGAACTCTTTCCCTTATCAATTCTTTTTCCTTCCTCTTCCCTCTCCCCTCTCCCCCAATCCCCTTCCACTATTCTTCTCATCTTATCATTTATCTGAGGTCCCTTTTACTTCCTATTTCCTCTCTAGCTTCCACATATGAGAGAAAAACATACAAACCCCGACTTTCTGAAACTAATTTCACTTAGCATAATATTCTTTAGTTTCATACATTTCCTTGAAAGTGACATAATTTTGTTGTTGTTTATAGCTAG